>PISX010009031.1:0-72858 GCA_004024625.1 Mellivora capensis
TTTTAAAGATTTTATTTATTCATTTGTCAGAGACAGAGGGAGAGTGAGCGAGCACAGGCAGACAGAGTGGCAGGCGGAGGCAGAGGGAGAAGCAGGCTCCCTGCCGAGCAAGGAGCCCGATGTGGGACTCGATCCCAGGACGCCGGGATCACGACCTGAGCCGAAGGCAGCCGCTTAACCAGCTGAGCCACCCAGGCGTATAGGACAGTTTTTATAAATCAAAGGAATCAAAGGATATAGAAATACACACAGACATCCACACACACAAATGAATGCGGGTTTAAAAAATGATAAAAACTGAGTGAGGTCTATAGTCTACTTAACAGGAATGCACCAAAGTCAATTTCTAGCTTCGTTGTGCTATAGCTCTAGAAGGTGTCTCCTTTGGGGGAAGCCTTCACAAGATTTTGTACTATCTCTGCAACTTCCTGTGAGTCTATACTATTTCAAATGACAAATTTTAAATTATATGAGGTGGGGGAAATCGGACGGGGAGACAAACTATGAGAGACTGTGGACTCTGAGAAACAAACTGAGAGTTTCGAAGGGGAGGGAGGTGAGCGTTGGGTGAGCCTGGTGGTGGGTATTAAGGAGGGCAGGTATTGCATGGAGCACTGGGTGTGGTGCATAAACAATGAATTTTGGAACACACACACACACAAAATTAATTTAAAAAATAATAAAAAATAAAATTATATAAGCAAATAATAAAAAGATTAAGAGATTGTAAATAGTCCTGATAAGAAAAAAATAATTTAGATGAGAAATAGCCTGGGATGGCATGTCGGGAGCTGCCGGCCTTCCACACTAAATCTTCCTTCGTCTCCCTGGGCACTCAGCTAGACCGACTTCCCAGCCTCCTTTAGAGTTAACAATGATCACGTGACTGAGTTTAGCCCGTAGAATGAGAGGAACTAATGGGACCCTTGCAGGCTGGTCTATAAAAACCTCCCAAATGCTCTCTTTCCTGCTCTTTCTCTGTATTAACTGAGCACATGACGGCCAGAGTAAGAGTCGGTAGCACATGGGAAAAGCCTAAGTGACTAATTACAGTGCAAGGGAGAACTGCCCACTGACCTTTCTACCTTGGGCTGTTACAGGAACAAGAAATAAACTTCTGTGTGTTCAAACCATACACTCTTTATGTTTCCCCCTTTACATTCTTTACACTATTGAGGACTCAAAAAATTTTGCTTATATAGGCTACATCCGGTGAAATTTACTGTATGAAAAACTAAAACTGAAAAGTACTTAGAATACTTATTAATTACTTTAAGAGGAATGGATCCATTACATATTAACATAATAACATTTTTTATAAAAAATATCTTCTAAAACAAAAAAATTACATTTTCACAAATGTATTTCTGGCTTAAAATAGAAGACTGGCTAGATTGTCATATCTGCTTCTGCATTTCATTTGTAACATAAGTTGTTTTGGTTTAAGTACATGAAAATATATTTAGCTTCACACAAATATGTAACAAAAAGGAGGAATATTTTAATAGGTTTTTTTTTTTTCAGATAATTCTGAATATTCTCTGTATACGCCGTCTAAACTCTACAAGTGATAGTTTCTTAAAGGTTGGCTGCAATATGACATCTAAAACTGTATCAGTGAACTTTTCATATTCTCTTAAATTAAAATCCGCTGGTTTACTTTGTACTTTGAATGGATCTTTTACCCATGCATGATTTTAGAACCTCATCCATTGGTCGTTGGGAAATAGTGATTCACTGAGCCATGCACATCTTCTAGATCTTGACGCATTTTAATTCACAGTATTTTAAAAAATCACATGTGTTAGTATCACCGCCAATATTATCCCAAAAAAGGTCTTTTACGTATTGGGAAGGTGTAAGGTTCAAAATGGCTGATACTAGTTTTCCAAAATTCTAATTTTCACTTAAAAGCCTGAGTGTTACCACTGGCAACAAATGCTCTCATTTGTTTTCCTTAAAGTAACAGGCTTGTTTCTTTCAAGAACGTGTCTGTCCTAAATTATGAGCTTGTCAGTCATTCTTTCTAGTAAAACTGAAGTTCTATGGAAAAAGCCTCTAGTTCATTCAGCTCCCAACTCGGTGAGGTATAGGCTTTCCCCTGAGAGACAGAGTACAAGAGCCATATGAACACTCATTCTGCCACACGGAATCCTGAAAGGATGGGTATGCAGGGGTCACAGTTGCATAACATTAAGAACTGTACTGCTCATCAAGGAGATTCTTAAGTGAAGCTGGCGTTTCTTTTTACGCAAGTGCACAATGAAAACAATCTAACGCCCCCAGAACCACGGGACAGTTAGTGCCACTGTCTGGATTCATCCTGGAGCCCCACCATGGCTTTTGTGCCATTAACGCAAATATAAACACAGAGGAAAGGGCAAAGGGAGTCTTAATATTATTATTAAAAGAGTTTTGGGGCGCCTGGGTGGCTCAGTCGGTTAAGTGTCTCCTTGGGCTCAGGTCGTGATCCGGGAGTCTTGGGATCAAGCCCAGCTGCTGGCTGTTGGGCCCCCTGCTCAGCATGAAGTCTGCTTCTCCCTCTGCCCCTCCCCCACCCCCATTCAGCTCGTGCTCTCTCTCTCAAATAAATAAAATCTTTTTTAAAAATTAAATTAAAATTTAATTTAATTTAATTTAATTTAAAAAAAACAGATTTTCAACTTCATGGATTCCCTTAAACAGTTGGGGAAGCACGTCACTCCCCCAGAGTTCCTCAGACCCCTCTGAGAGTCACCCGGGAGAGAATGTGCAGCCTTCAACTGCTCATTTTTTTTCTCTTTCTCATTAGTTGTCTCAGCTTGGCCATTGGCAGGCCCTGAAAGACATGAATTCAGGGCTAATACAGTTGCCTTCCTTTGATACCTTTGGAAGACTGAAAATAGAAGCTAGATTATAATCATGATCTTTCCCCTTCTCTGATGACATGGTCTTTAAAAGGACACATTTTGGCATATTTTAGCCCTACTTTATGACGTTTTCTCTTTTTTTTTCCTTCTTCCTGTCTGCCTGCCTGCCTGTCTGTCATTTTTAGATGTTCTGGTATTCGTAGTAACAGTGCTGTCCCCAAATCATCAGGATTTCTGAATTTCATAACAGAAATTCCAGCAGTCCCAAAGGCTTCTGGGAAATTCTTGACCTGAAAGAGAAAGGAATGTCCCTTCTCTGGGAAAGCTGCCCGATCATGTCTATCCGATTAAAATGGCCACTTGCAGCAAGGTCACAAGATCAAGGGAGCCCCACAGATGGGAATTCCAGACCCTTCCCCTTCCTCTATGCTGTAGTCCCCCACACCTAGAGAGGTTTTATTTTCTCTTTTTTCTGCTCTTTTCCTATTCCCATGTTTCTAACTCCTTCCTAGGGCCTAGATTGACCCCCTGAATTTGACTACCCCCCCCTTATTGGTTAAATTGACTCTAGAAATCTCATAAGATTCTATTACTTAATCCTCTGGTATTTGTTATCTAAGCTTTACTATATACTGCTTTGTGTTTAATTATTCTTGTTGGTTTGGGAATTTGACTTGAACCAGTGGTATTCGCTACTCCTTATCTCATATGCTGCCAGTTTTCTTGAAGGGTTTTTAAATTAAAAGCCATTGGGACGCCTGGGTGGCTCAGTTGGTTGAGCCGCTGCCTTCGGCTCAGGTCATGATCCCAGCATCCTGGGATCGAGTCCCACATCGGGCTCCTTGCTCGGCGGGGAGCCTGCTTCTCCCTCTGCCTCTGCCTGCCACTCTGCCTGCCTGTGCTCACTCGCTCTCTCTCTCTCCCTCTCTCTCTGACAAATAAATAAATAAAATCTATAAATTAAAAGCCATGATCAACTCCCCACCTTTGCACCTTGTGGAAGATGCCTTCTGTGATGTCACTGTGGCTCACTTCACCCCTTTCTGAGACCCCCTCTCCCACCTTTTGGAATGGGACCTGGCAGCCATTTTTGTTATCAGCAGCCCTGCCCATCCCAGACCATAACTGATTGGATCAAGAGTGGGCACCTGATGGAAAAAGGTCAGTCAGAAGTTTTTCTCCCAAGAATATGCTGTTTGGCCTCAAATAAATGAGTCAGATTTTGTTGGTTGCTTGACTCAACGATGGGTCAGTTCAGGAGCTGTGGATGGGCAGAAAAATCAAGAAGGCTGATCTATTGAAAGGGAACAGGAAGCAGATGGGCAGAGAGGAGAAGAGATAGAGACCTAGCAGCTTTGGCAAGTCAGATGAAATCTTCTACTTAGGTTTCCAAAGTCTGTCCAGCTCCTGGTCCCAGGCCTTGAGAGACCCTGCTTCCTATGGGTTCTAGGAAAGTCCCTGTGGGCTCCAGAAAACTCCCCCCTTTTGCCTAATCTAGCTCCATTTTGAACAGGACCCACAACCACTCCAATCCACGAGGTATCCTTCAAGACTAAGGACAAATTTCCCCTGCCCTGAGAGCCTTCCCTATGCTTTCAGCAGAGTGACCATGTCTTGCCCAGGATTTCTGTACCACCACAGTCCCCTGCATGACCACAGTCCCCTGAGCCACAATAGTACTACTCCCCTACTCCATCCCCATTACTGCCATTGGCCCATGAGCTTACCGGTCACTCATCTATTAAACTTGACCCTTTAGATAACAGTGACAATGTCTTATTGAAGCCCCTTCTCTTATGGTTAGAACAGCAGCTGGTACCTAGTAAGCACTAAATAGATTTTTGAACGAATGAATCAGTGAGAAAGTGAATTCATGGATATGGAGATCTATTATTCAGTGACTCTTATTCAACATTTCAGGTTGAAATATTTTAGTTGCTTGTGAGAATTCAGAGGCATGCCCCATGGGAGCAGGTACTTCTTGTCCTGTGACCAGGGTGGCCCCAGCATCCAGCACAGGACTCGGCATAACAGACGCCTGGTGTTTGTTGATGAATCTGTTAGGAGGTATGTGAGGAAGGAAAAGTAAGGGGTGTGTTTGAGCCGCAAAAAATCTGTCTTAACCTTCTGCTCTTAGTCTTGCCGGTGGATCACAAGTTTCTAAATTCTGTCCGTAATTCTCACCCTATTATTTGCATTCCTTTTTAAAGAAAACCTACAGAAGGAAATGAAGTGCTCATTCAGAAGGAGTTACAGAGCCCTGGCCAGCCTCCCCCCAACCCTCATAGCTGCATTCCTGAGCAAGGTAGATGGGCCCCCAAAGTTCTGCTGTCCGCTCTTCCTCAGCCAGCTGAGGAAAGATTTCACGTCTCTGATGCTTAGAGCAACATGGCGTATGTGTTAGCTTGCAAGGGCCGCCGTAACAAAATTCCACACACTGGGAGGCTTAAAGAACACAAATGCGTGTTCTCACAGTTCTGGAAGCTAGATGTCAAGAGATCTGAAGATTCGGTTTCTTCTGAGGCCTCTCTCCTTGGCCTGCAGCTGGCTGCTTTCCCGCTGTGTCCTCGCGGGGTCCTCCCTCTGTGCACACACATCCCTGCTGTCTCTCTGTGTGGGCAAGTGTCCTCTTCTTATAAGGACCCCAGTCGGGTTGCATAGGGACCCACCCTAACAGCCTCATTTGAACTTAACCACCTCTGTAAAGGCCCTCTCCAAATACAGTCACATTCTGAGTTGATGGCAGCTAGAGTTTCTACATCTGAATTTTGAGAGAACATAGTTCAGCCCCTATAGTATATATTAGTCAAACATACCTGAACCAACTTAATCATAAGTTGATTGAAATACTTAATCATAAGATAATGATTAAACTCATTCAAGAACTATATCCTGAATGTCCCCTGCCCTGGGGGCTCAGTTGCTATCCACAGTCTAGTGGGGACAGGGCGCTAATGGACAAATCAAGAGGGAGGCTGCCTAGCATGGCACTTTCCCCGCACAGATTCTGGATGCAGACGTCCGTGCTTCCCCCCACGCCCCCACCTCACCCCACCCCCACCCCCGCTTACCAGCTGGATGACGGGGCAAACTATTTAACCTCTCTGTACCTCAGTTTCCTCATCTGTGTAATGAGGTTACTAATAGCACTTACCTCATAGCTGTGTTTTGAGAATTAAATATTTATAAGACACTTAGAATAGTTGCTGGCGCATAACGCTAGATGAGTGGTAAATAAATGAATTCGTGAGCATCCATGTGAGTCACTGAAAATGAAATGTGTGGGAGATTGTGTTCCTGGCCCCAAGCTTACCTCCCTCCTTGTATCCGTGCCCTTTGCCATGTAACTGCAATTCCGCCACAAACAGCAGAGTTGGTTCTTTGTCCCTTTACTTCAGGCTTGCCCATGTGACTTGCTCTCTCATGGGATGTTCGCAGATGTAAAATCAGTCGAGATTTGAAGCGGGCAAGAGGTCCCCTTGTGTTTCTCTTGTCATCCTGAGAATATGCTGGAACTAGCCTGCTGATCCTAGGGGACGAGATGGAGACATACGGACCAGAGTCCACTGACCCACAAACCCCTAAGTGAGAAGTAATTTACCACAAATGTGTACTAAGATTTTGAGGTTGCTTGTTCTACAGCAAGAACTGACTAAGTGACTGACAGAAAGTTGACCGAGACTATTTAACGGCATGAGGACATGTTCTCACTAAACTAGGTGTTGGCCAAGGCAGATAACAAAACAATTATAACAGTAAGATTTATTTATTTATTTATTTATTTTTAAAGATTTTATTTATTTATTTGACAGAGAGATCACAAGTAGGCAGAGAATCAGGCAGAGAGAGAGGGGGAAGCAGGCTCCCTGCTCAGCAGGGATGCTGAGGCAGATGTGGGGCTCGATCCCAGGACCCTGAGATCATGACCTGAGCTGAAGGCAGTGGCTTACTCCACTGAGCCACCCAGGCGCCCCCTTATTTTTTTATTTTAAATAAATACATGTGTGTGTGTGAGAGAGAGTGTGTGTGTATTCCTAAAAAATAGACGAAAATGTGAATCGGTGGTAATCATTTGGTGGTGATTCTTACTTTGTGTGTGTTTCTCTCCATGCTTCAAATAATTACGTTTACGTTGTGAAATGTTATTTGAGAAGATATATAGATGGATGAAAAGATGACTACCGGTAGCTGGGTAGACAATACCTCCTTGGTGTCTGTTCTCCCATCCCAGATTTCAGTCCAGATTCTTCTGTGGTGACCAAACCCACACTCCGGCCGGCTGGAGGCCACACAGAATGTCTGTGATTGTAGGAGTTTGGAAAACGATTTGTAAGATAGCCTTTCAAGGTGAGACAGCTTGTTAAGATTCTCTGGGGCCCTCTGAATGATTCCCTCAGGGCTTGGAACATTGTGTTTAATGCATTTTGGACACATGCCAGGTCAGTGCTGAAATGAGAGGTTAACGTTTAGTTTAAGAGCAAAACAAGAGGAGGGCCTGAGGAACAAGCTTGAAATATCTGATTTGTATGCAGCGATTACACTGCTTTAGACCACATTGCCCCACACCACTGCACTGGCCTCCCCAGGTGACCGGCTCTGGAAGATGGAACCTAAGTGGATGGGGCATGGCCTCTCCAGCCCGAGCAGAATAAAATGGGCAGGTCTCACAGCCTTTGCTCCATCTCACTCTGGAGTCAGACTCCACACAGGCACTAAAAGCAGCTTCCAGGCCTTCCTAGGAGACACAGTTACTCTTTTCCTTCTGTTTTTTAAATCAACTTTGTTGAGTTATAATTTATTTATTTATTTTTTTAAAGATTTTATTTATTTATTTGAGAGAGAGGCAGTGAGAGAGCATGAGCGAGGAGAAGGTCAGAGGGAGAAGCAGACTCCCCGTGGAGCTGGGAGCCTGATGCGGGACTCGATCCCGGGTCTCCGGGATCATGACCTGAGCCGAAGGCAGTCGTCCTACCAACTGAGCCACCCAGGCGTCCCTGAGTTATAATTTAGAGACAATAAACCCATCTGTTTTAAATGTACAATTCAATGAGTTTGGGCAAATGTATACACTCTCTTCACCACCACCACCGCCAAGATAGAGACATTTTCCGTCACCATGGAAGGTTCCTGCAGGTCCCTTTGCAATCAGTCCCAACCCGCATTCCCAGCATCAGGCAACCACTGATGTGCTCTCAGATGAAGGATTAGATTTGCCTTATCTAGAATGTGATATAAATGAAATCACTCTGTATGTACCCTTTTGTGTCTGGCTTCTTCTACTTATAATGTTTTTGACGCTCATCCAAGTGGTTATGTGTATCAATAATTTGTTCCTTTTTACTGCTTAATAGTATTCCATTATATGCATGAATTACAATTTCTGTATTCATTTTTTTTAATGTAAGCTTTAACCCCAACTTGGGGCTTGAACTCATGACCCCAAGATCAAGAGTTGCTTGCTCCAGCTGAGCCAGGCAGACCCTATTTATTCACCTTTTTTTTTTTAAGATTGTATTTATTTATTTGACAGAGAAAGCGATCACAAGCAGGCAGAGAGGCAGGCAGAGAGAGGGGGGAAGCAGGCTCCCTGCTGAGCAGAGAGCCCGATGTGTGGCTCGATTCCAGGACCCTGGGATCATGACCTGAGCCGAAGGCAGAGGCTTTAACCCACTGAGTCACCCAGGCACCCTAAAATTGCAATTTTTAAAACAAAAGCAGTTTCTATACAACTTTTTGTATAGTTCTTTCTCATTTCTTTATTGGCCTTCCTTCCTCTCTTTTATTCCACTTTCTGTGAATTGATGAGGTTTTACGACGTCTTCTTTAGTCAAGACCAAATGGTCTATGACATTGCTCTGGCTTTTATGTTTATTGGGGTTGAAGTGGTGCCTGGTCGACACTGAGCAGAAGACGTCACCCTCCCAGCATCCCTGGTGCTCGAGCTGGATTTGTATTCACTCCCGGCACACACCGAACACTTCATCTTCCAGACACACGATTGAGCCAAGGTGCTATATGAGTCAAATGAATAAGTAAAGCCAAGGGCACTTCTGTCCTTGTTTGGCACCTGGAAATATCGTTAACTTTCTCGGGGTTCCTACTGAATGCTAACACTCACCAGGAACTTTGCAAAGAGAAAGAAAAAAAGACGATGAGAGAGAGAAAAACTTCTTGACTCTTGAAGAGCTTAATTAGTTTGAAAGCCAAGAATAAGCTGGAAAAATAGTTACCAAGAAAGCATAAAGAAGGGGAGGGGGGTGCCTGGGTGACTCAATCAGTTAAGCATCCAACTCGATTTTGGCTCAGGTCGTGATCTGAGGGTGGTGAGAGGGAGCCCCACATTGGGCTCTGTGCTCAGCAAGGAGTCTGCTTGAGGTTCTCTCTCTCCCTCTCCATCTGTCCCTCCCCTCCACGCTCACGTGCTGTCTTTCCTGCTACAATAAATAAATAAAACTTTAAAAGAAAAAGAAGGGGAGAAAACTAGCATTTCTTGAGATTCTACCATTTGCTAGAATGTGCTAGAATGCTAGTCCAGGAGTTCTCAAAGTTGGCCAGTTATCAGAAGCCCCTAGAAGGCTTGTTAAAACATAGATTGTAGAAGGAAGGAACAAGGAAGGAAGGAAGGAAGGAAGGAGAAGGAAGGAAGGAAGAAAGGGGAAGAAAGGAAAGAAGAAAGGGGAAAGTTTTGTTGTAGGAGGGGTGCCCTGCCTCCTACAGTTTCTGATTCAGTAGATCTGGAGCAGAATTCAAGAATTTACTCTTCTAACGAGTTTCCAGGTGATGTTGATCCTATCAGCCTAGGGACCACACTTTGATATCTGCTCAGAGTTGCTATATGTGCTAGACATATGTATTATCTCATTTAAACATCCCACAAGCACTGTGAATTAGTTCTCATTATCCCCATTTTGTACATGAGGAAGGTAAGAGTTCAGAGAATTTTCAGAACTTGCCCTGGGTCCAAACATTGAATTTTGGTCTGTCTCAATCCAAAACCCATGGTTTTGTCATTATTTCAAACTTTCCCCAAAAGCTTCCTAGAAAAGTAGACCTAAGATATTATCTGAGCTGGTCGCTGTCAGAACCTCCAGGTTTTGAGAGTAAACAGGCATGGTGGCATCATTTAGGATCACATGCTACTAAAGTAAGAAGGTGGTTAACTCAATGGTTTGGAAAGGATCCAGAATGTAAGAGTCAATGACCCTGACCAAAACTATGAGATTCTTTGAAGCTAACTCAGAATGCAAAAAAATAAATAAATAAATAAAATCCTTCAAGGCAACATATCCCAGTTCCTCCTTTCATAAAGAAGGAGCCTGGGGTGCCGAGGTGGCTCAGTTGATTAAGCATCTGTCTTCGGCTCAGGTCATGATCCTGGATCCCAGGATCGAGTCCCACATTGGGCTCCCTGCTCGGCAGGGAGTCTCCTTCTCCCACTGATCTCTCTCCTCTCATGTTTTCTCTCTCTCATTCTCTCTCTCTCTCTCTCTCTCTCTCTCAAATAAATAAATCTTAAAAAGAAAAAAGATGGAGCCTGGTTACAAATCAGATTTTCATCTATCTCTCTTCTGCTTCCCATAAGCCCCCTGCTGCATTTATTCAGTATAAGAAATATTTCTATAAAATGTAGAAAACCAAAAGCTTCAAACTTAAGTAGATTTTCTCATGTGAACAAAGCAATTCTATCTTCCTGTTGAATTTTTGCCTTCTAAGTCTTTAATTCAGGCACAAATTACCAATTTAAGAAGTGAGAGAGGAGATATCACTATAGATTCTACAAAGATTAAAAGGATGATAGGTACATTTATGAACAACTTTATCTCAGTAAATTTGATAATTTGATGAAATGGATGCATTTCTTGAAAGACACAAACTACCAAAGCTCACTGAAGAACGAATCGACAACAAGGACATCTACTAAAGAAACTAATTTATAGTTTAAAAACTTTTCCATGAAGAAAGCTCCAGGTCCAGATGGCTTTACAAGTGAATTCTACCAAACCTGAAAAGAAGAAAAAATATCAATTTTATACAAATTCTTTTGGAAAATTAAAGAGGAGGGATTACTTTCCAACTAATTATATGAGGCTAAAATTACACTGAAATGCAAAGACTTTAGATCAAAATTTAAAACTGCACTTAATATTAAGGGAAGAAAGATATCACGACTTTGATAATGTTAGCCAGCATTGAATCCCGAGCTCCTAGCAGCCCCAGGGAAGTAAGCAAGTTTCATTCACGTCCCTTTGGCAGATAAGGAAATAGAAAAAAAGCTCAACCTACATACCTTTCCTGTGGTACCAAGGACGGCAGAGATAAGAGGACACCAAAAATAAACTGCCTCACAAGTTCTATGTGATTGAGGTTAGAAAATGTTCAACGTCACCCGAAAATGTTAAACACGGTCCTTTTAGAGAAGGACCCCAAAGATGACAATCCACCTCATGGGAAGGTTTAACTTCTTATGACAGAATTTCAAACTTATCTAAAGGAGATAAATATAATGAAGCCCCATACCCAAACCCAGCTATCAACTGGTCAACCAGTCTATGCCTGCAGACATTCATCCTTCTCCTCTATCACACGTTATTTTGAAGCAAATCCCACCCCTACCATCACTTTGCCCATAAATATTTCAGGATTTATCTCTAGAACAGGACCTCTCAACCTCAGCACTCTTAACACTGAGTGCCAAATAATTCTATGTTTCGAGGAGCTGTCGTGTTCGTTGTAGGATATTTAGTGACATCTGTGGTCTGTACCCATTAGAGGCTGGTAACATCCCTCCCCCAGTTTGGACAACCAAAAACGTCTCCAGATATAGCCAAATGTCCTGGAGGGTAAAATCTCAAAACTGAGGACCACTGCTCTAAAAGATGAGGACTCTGTTTAAAAATATAGCCATGATACTGTTATCACATAAATTATTAATAATTATTTAATGTAATTAAATATCCAGTGTTCAAATTTCTAATTGTCTCATAAATATTATAAGTAGATTCTTTCCAATAGTTTTTTTTTTCCTAAAGTTTTTTAAATTATTTACTTGATAGAGCACAAGTAGTCAGATTGGCAAGCAGAGGGAGAAGGAGAAGCAGGCTCTCTGCTGAGCAGTGGGCCTGATGCAGGGCTTGATCCCAGGACCCTGGGATCATGACCTGAGCCGAAAGCAGACGCTTAACCGACTGAGCCACCCAGGCACCTCCAATAGTTTTTTTTAATAAGAATCCAAATAAGGTAGGGGTGCCTGGGTAGCTCAGTGGGTTAAAGCCTCTGCCTTCGGCTTAGGTCATGATCCCAGGGTCCTGGGATCGAGTCCCGCATCGGGCTCCCTGCTCAGTCGGGAGCCTGCTTCACCCCCTCTCTTTCTGCCTGCCTCTCTGCCTACTTTTGATCTCTGTCAAATAAATAAATAAAATTAAAAAAAAAAAGAATCCAAATAAGGTCCCTGTACTGTGATTGATTGATATATCTTTTAGATAGCTTTTGTTTTTTTAAGATTTTATTTATTTATTTGAGAGAGAGAGAGAATGAGTGGGGGAGGAGCAGAGGGAGGGAGAGGGAGACAGAGTGAGAAGCAGCCTCTCCACTGAGCAGAGAGCCTGATGCAGGACTTGATCCCGGGACCCCAGGATCATGACCTGAGCCAAAGGCAAATGCTTAACTGATTGAGCCACCCAGGTGCCCCTTAGTTAGCTTTTAGTCTATAGGTTTCCCCTCCATTACTTTATTCATTTTTTTTTTTTTTTCCTAAAGAAAAGAGGTCATTTGACCTACAGAGTTTCCCACAGTCAGGCTTTCACTGCATACACATTTATAGTGCACTTTAATATTTTCTCTGTGTTCTCTATTTCCTGCAAATTGGTAGTAGGATCTAGAGGCTTGCTCAAATTCAGATTGCAAGACTTTTTCAATATTGTGTTCTTCCATGCATCACCTGATGTAAACAGCCACTGATGACCAATGCCATTCTAATTCTACCATTCTTTCTCCATGTATTAACTAAATTCTTCTGTAAAGGGGAATTTTCCCTGAGAAGCAATTGTTTTGGATTAGTACTAGCCATCCCCACCTGCAAAACTAGTGTGATCAAGATTCTGAAGCCTCGTGCAAACTCAGTAGAAAGAAAGGCCTAGCACTGATGACTGATGCCTGACATGGGCATAAGACAGAACTGCAGTAGTTAATTCTTATCCCCAGTCTAATTTACTCCCCTCTTTTAGAATTGAAGACTCAGTAGAAAGAAATAAGACCATTAAGAGTGGTATAGAATGGGGACACCTGGGTGGCTCAGTCGGTTTAGCGTCTGCCTTCGGCTCAGGTCATGATCCCAGGGTTCTGGGATCGAACCCTGTATTGGGCTCCCTGCTTGGTGGGGAGCCTGCTTCTCCTTCTGCCTGCCACTCCCCCTGCTTGTGCTCCCTCTCATTCTGCCAAATAAATATATAAAATCTTTAAAAAAAATTTTTTTTAAAGGAGTGGCTTAGAATGTGGTGAATATGATTATGGAGTCAGGGTGGACTCAGAATCAGAGTGTTTATTTTTCTTGTTTTTAGTGTAATCCCCAGTGTGGACAATATTCAAGGAAAAGCCAGTTTGGGATACTGTTTGTGGGAATGTAAATTGGAACTTTTCTGGAGGACAACTTGACAATATGTAACCAAAACCTTAAAAGTTTGCATATATCCTTTGACCTAGAAATTCTACTGCCAGAAATTTATCCCAGGGATGTGCAGGGATACTTAGCAAAGACTGTTCATGGCAAGTCTGTAAAAAGGAAACATTGGAAACAATGTAAGGGTTTGCCTAGAGGGGTTAGCTAAAGGCACAATGCTATCCAACTCATGACCTTGCCATTTTGTCGTTTTGATATTACAGAATACATAAGGGCATGGAAAGATGTTCATACCTTATTATTGAATGGGAAAAAAAATGTCTGAAGTAGTATATTCAGTAAATCTCATTTCCTATTTTTAAAAAAGGAATTTACACATGGAAATATATGCATAGGAAAAAAGGTCACGGTAGATGTACCACAATATTAAGTTAATATTAAATTACTAATATTACCTGAATGTAAAATTGGAAGTAATTACGGTAGATGTACCACAATATTAAGTTAATATTAAATTACTAATATTACCTGATGGTAAAATTGGGAGTAATTTCTATTTTCCTCCTTTTGCTTATGTGATCTTTCAAAATTTTCTGTGATTCTCATCGCTTTAAATGAAAAGCTTTAATAACAAGTATTTTTAATTAGGGTTACCAAATAAAATACACCATGGGACATACTTATACTAAAAAATTATTGTGGGGCACCTGGGCAGCTCATTCGTTAGGCGTCTGCCTTCGGCTCCGGTTGTGATCCCAGGGTCCTGGGATCGAGCCCCACATTGGGCTCCCTGCTCAGCGGGAGGCCTGCTTCTCCCTCTCCTACTTCCCCCTGCTTGTGTTCCCTCTCTTGCTGTCTCTATCAAATAAATAAAATCTTTTAAAAAAATTATTGTCTGAAATTTAAATTTAAGGAGGCATCCTGTATTTTTATTTGTTAAATCTGGCAAACTTACTTTTCATACAAAGTAATCAAAGGAAAAGGGGTGCCCAACTGGCTCAGTCGGTAGAACGTGTGACTCTTAATCTTCAGCCCTGTGTTGGGTATAGACTACCATCACCAGCCTCACCATCCCCCACCCCTCCCCAGACCCATTCACCCCACAATCTGTATGTTCCGGGGCGAGTTACCTGTCTTCCCTGAACCTCAGTAATAATGCCTGTCTTGCAAGGAAAAAATGAAAAGTGTGTGACAGCACTTTGTAAATTGCAAAGAGCCAAGAAGCCCGTTATTATCATGTTAGTAAATTACACACACAAGGACATGTTGAACAGGAACGAAACAGCTACCACAGATGACTGCAGAATTGTTCCTTGCAGCAGATTTTTGATGGCTCTCTGAGGTCAAAACAACTCAAGGTTTAGTCACTCAGAGACTGAACCTGTACATTAACATCTATCCAAATTGTTCTTAAGGTCCTATTTATAGATGCACTGATCACTAGATATTGTGGGAATACTTTGCCGCAAGTCGGTTGCTAAATTGGTTGGCAAGCAGCGGGCTGCAAGTGGCTCAGAGGAAGCCTGCGTGCTTCACGAGCTTGGCAGCTCATAACTCCAGGCCCTCACCTTGTCCTCACACACTAGTCTCGGTCACCTTGGAAACTGCCCTATTCTAGATGCAGAGCACAGAACGCGCTGGCTGGCATGGAATTAATCAGCAGCCGCCTCTCTTCTGGTCTGTTACTGAAAATCCATCAGTACCTCTCAAGCCATTTTAGGGAGGGCCCATGGTGGGGTTTCAAGGCTCTTCCAGGGGGAAATTAACACTGGAGGTCAGGGTTTATGGAAAAGTGGAAATATAAAATAAGGGAGAAAGAAATTAAGGGAGAAGGAAAGAGGAAAGAAGGGAAGGAAGAAGTGAAAGAAGAAAAGATCAAAGGAGGAACACACAAGATATTATCCTATTTTACAGATGAGAAAACTGAGGCCCGAGCTCACCCAGCCAGGAAATATCAGAGCTGCATTTCAAATCCAAGGGAAATACAATCCCTGAAGGAGGAAAAAGAATCCCCTAAAATGACTGAATTTTCCAAGGTCCAAAACAGTTTCTGGTGAGAATCAGACACTCCAGAAATAGTGCCTGCAAAATGCAACTTGTGGCATGGGACAGAGGAGAGACGCGGTGAGAGGCGGCCCTCTGCAAGCCAGGAAGAGGGCCATCTCCCAGACACTAACCCTGATCTTGGGCTCCCCAGCCTTCAGCACTGTAGGAAATAAGTGTCTGCTGTTGAAGCCCCCCAGGCCGTGGTACGCGTTACAGCAGCCTGAGCACACCAGGACGTGGCAATTCTATGGCTAACTTCTTAAGGAGTCATCAGAACTAATTTTCACAGTGGCTGCACCATTTTCCATTCCCGCCCTCAGTGTTTGAGGAGGGAGTGTCAATGCGGAGCCCCACCAGCCTCAGCCTCAGTCTTCGCTTTGCCACCCACGTGACCCAGAAACCTCCTCACGTAACCTCTCTGGCTCTCAATGCCCCCACTGGTAAAATGGGGGTCATCAGGTTGATGCGGATTGCATGGGTGGTGTAGAAAAAGCTGCTAGCATACACTATGCAGTACGTGTCCATGGATTCGTGGTTGTTGCAGAAAGAACCACAAAATCGCGGTATGGGAAGGGGCCCAGTAGGCACAATAAATGATTTTACTTCATGGATTTTCACAGCAAGATTCTCTATTGTGCATCCTGCCAAAAGGTCCCCACCAACCTCACTGTGGGGCACAATGGGCCAGAAGCACCCACTGGACATCAGACAGCATTTCCCAAGTGTGTTCTAGGAAAGCTGGCTTTCACGGGGTATAAATGAGGATTATGAAGAGAGAAAGAATTCTGAAGTCTGAAAACTGTGGGTCAAAAACACCAAAACAGATTTCCCTCTTGCTGGACTTCTCAGAGCATTGAGCAGAATTGTGAACTTTGAAATCGCCAATGAGGAATGGAGACGGCAATGTTTCCTCAACTTCCCTGTGCTGGGAGACCTTTCCCAGCTGGGCAAAGTCTGCTTCGGGAAATGAGGCATCTGTCCACAAGGCACGGAAACCGCGTACAAGGTCAACCTCAGCCTTGAGTTCGAAATACTCACCCCAAACCACAGCATTGCAAAAGTTTTCTCCTTTGCCACTTTAACCCAAATGGTGATTAGTGTCCCCAATCATCCCTGCTGCGTGATGTAGATCTCCAAGTACAAATTCAGGGTGTAGGATAATCTTCCAAATGCTGAGAGATGAGGGTCACCTTGTCAAGACTGAGGAAGCCCACCCTCCCCCCGCCAATCCTGTAGCAGGTCCTGGACGAAAGTGGGCAGAGCTGGGTTTCCCTTCTCAGCCAGGTTTTTCACCTGCTGAGTTCAGTAAATGTCCAGAGCACCACGTTCTAGGGTTCTACAATTGTCCCTTTGTCTGTTAAAGCACTTTTCAAAAAACCCACCATAAGTCTGGAGGCCATCACTAAGAGATGTAAGGAATGGTCAGGATCTGAGACAAAGCAAAAGACTTAGTTATTTCCTGAGACACTAGGCAAGGGGCTGGAGGCCTGGTTCCAGAAGACCCGCCCTCCAACATTTACATGTAATGCAAATGCTAATAAGTTACCCCCTCCTGTCGCACCTTCCAGAATGGTGAATGATTCCATCTCTGACAGCGACCCAATAAAATGACTCTCACATATAAGCTTACCTCGGGCCTTCTATTCTCTGGGGCGCTGAGGAAACTGAGGCCTTTTTCCTGAATTCTTTTAACTAAAATGAAAAAGACGGTCCCAGGAAGACCCTAAGACAGGATCCCTGGCACTGGAGACTCTTCAGTAAGCACTTACCACGTGACAGATCCATGTGGTCCAACAGCCAGAGAGAAGAGCCAACTGCAGGCAAATGCCCACGGCCGGGATTAACCCTAGCTGGCCCCAGGACCACCGCCTCCAGCTCTGCTGGAGTTTGGGAAACCGCACAATGTCTGCAATGTAAGGAATTCCATCCACCCAACCTTTATCAAGCCCGTCAGAAGGTAGCAGCTGCCCGTGAAGCCTTTGGGGAGATTTGCTCAAATATGAAGCTGGACGTGGGTCTTCTTTTACTGACACACTTGAGGGAAGGAGCAAGAAGAAAGGCCGCCGAGCTCTGCGGGTGGGGCACGGGGGACCAACGCACCGGAGGCAGGGGGCCCGGGCTGCGGAAACGACGGGGTGGCATGCATCTCAGGCCTTTGCATGTTCCCTGGATCTGCAGTCTGGGACAGCAGCAAGTGTGTAGAGGAAGAGAAAGCAGCCTGCCATGCTGGGGTCAAAGTTCAGCCGCATGGCTGGGCCCCAGCAGGCTGGGTGATCTGACCAGCTCATTCCCCTCTTCGGACCTCAGCTTCCTTGCCAGCAAAAAATGAGATGGTTGTTCTAAATCTGTGTGTTGGGATTTGTTTTTTCTTGTAATAAAATTCACGTAACACGGGGCACCTGGGCGGCTCAGCCATTCGACATCTGCCTTCAGCTCAGGTCATGATCCCAGGGTCCTGGGATCGAGCCCCGCATCGAGCTCCCTGATCAGCAGAAAGCCTGCTTCTCCCTCTCCCACTCCCCCTGCTTGTGTTTCCTCTCTCTCTGTCTCTCTCTGTCAAAGGAATGAATAAAATCTTCAAAAAAAAAATTTTTTTACATAACACAATATGTGTTAGTACTGACATTTGGTACATTCCCAGCACTGGGCAACCATCATCACTCTATATTTGCAGGGCATCTCCATCACCCCCCAAAAAAGCCCAACCCCATGAAGCAGCTCCTCCCCAATACTCCTCCCCCCAACCCCTGGGAACCAGGAATCTTCTTTCTGCCGTGTGCACTTGCCTGTTCTGGGTATCTCATATGAACAGAATCCTACACTTCTGTGGCCTTTTGTGACTGGCTGCTGTCACTCAGTGCCGTGTTGGCAAGGTTCATCTGTGTTTAAGCATTTAGCAGCACTTTGTTTCTTTTCATGGCTAAATAATATTCCATCGTAGCCATTTACTGCTTTTTTTAAAGATTTTATTTATTTATTTGACAGAGGGAAAGAGAGATCGAGAGAGGAGATCAGGCAGAGGGAGTGGGAGAGGGAGAAGCAGGCTTCGCACTGAGCAGGGAGCCAGAGGCAGGGCTCGATCCCAGAACCCTGAGATCATGGCCTGAGCCAAAGGCAGATGCGTAACTGACCAAGCCACCCAGGGGCCCCACATAGAGTCTCTTTTAGGGCAATTATGGAATCACAGCCAGATGGACAGGTCGCCTGGCCTCACTGGCATGGAGCTTTATCTCGTGGGATCTCGAGGATACACTTCCCTGCCAGCTCACAGCTAGGAGGGGCTGATTTTGCTGTATAATCATTTACTCACATATAGAAAGGAAATGCCAGCTCGCCAGCCAATTGGGTTGAGGACCAAAATTTTAGAAACTTGGTCACAAGGGGAACTTAGGTTTCTGGCTGAGAGGTCTTATACTAGATTCCTACGGCTGCCCAAGCAGACTAAGACATTTGGTATTGTGCGTGTGAATGTCTGTGTGTGTGTGTTTAAATAAAGATTTTATTTATATACTTTATTTTAGATAAAGAGAGCAATCACATAAGCAGGGAGAGGGGCAGCAGGAGAGGGGGAGAATCTCAAGCAGATTCCCTGATGAGCATGGAGCCCAAAATGGGGCTCGTTCTCACAACCCTGAGATCATGACATGATCTGGAACCAAGAGTTGGATGTTTAACCGACTGAGCCATCCAGGTGCTCCTGTGGTATTGTATGTTTAAGTGACTGAGGAACCCAAACTCTTTTCCACAGTGGCCACACCATTTTCCATTCCCACCATCAATTTGAAGGTCCTGTTTGCTTCTCAAACTTACCAACACAGGGGCTCTTTTAAGCAGGGAGAGCATGTAGTAATAAAACTGCTTCTTTTTTTTTAAGATTTTATTTATTTATTTGTCAGAGAAAGTGAGCACATAAGCGGGGGGAGCGGCAGGCAGAGGGAAACACAGGCTCCCCACTGAGCAGGGAGCCCAATGAGCCAAAGGCAGACGCCAACCAGCTGAGCCAACCAGCTGTCCCAATAAAACTGCTTCTTGGGGCACCTGGGTGGCTCTGGGTTAAAGCCTCTGCTTTCAGCTCAGCGGGAAGTCGGCTTCCTCCTCTCTCTCTCTTTCTGCCTGCCTCTCTGCCTACTTGTGATCTCCCTCTGTTGGGTAAATAAATAAAATCTTTAAAAAAAAAACAAAACTGCTTCTTATAATGAAATCCTTCTTGGAACCCTACTATAAGAAAACCAATTAAAGAGAAGCTATTGAGTGGAGGGGATATGACAGCACCTCTGAGGAAGCCCTAGGCCTCTAAGAAACACAGCGTGAAAGCCATTTGCTCTGGATAGGTTTGTTGGGTCCTTCCTGGCTTAGAATCCAGAGAGCCCCATCTTGACCAGTTTCCCAGGTCCATCCAGGTCCTTGGAGGTGTGGCCTACAGAAGAATCTCCCCATCTCCATCTTATGCTTCTAGGGGAGGCTTGAGGTTACAGTGCTCTTCCAGATGTGGTGTGGGGCCCATCTGTGCGAGAAACATCTGTTCTCATTAAAATGAAAATTCTGGGATCCTACCCCAGACTAACAGAATAGGAATCTTTTTCAGAGGAGCCCTGGAATTTGCATTTTTTACATACTTCTAGATGATTTTGATGCCCCCAAATTTGAGAACCACTGGCTTGGAAGGGTCTGAGGAGTGAGGGGTCTGCAGGTAGATGCCTCAATATGTAAGGCCAAAGAGCAGCCATCTTGCTGAACTGTGGTAAGCTCCCTCCCTTGCTCTTTTTTTTTTTTAATTTTTTTTTTTTTTGACAGAGATCACAAATAGGCGAGAGGCAGACAGAGAGAGGTGGAAACAGGCTCCCCGCTGAGCAGAGAGCCCGATGTGGGGCTCGATCCCAGGACCCTGAGATCATGACCTGAGCCAAAGGCAGAGGCTTAACCCACTAAGCCACCCAGGTGCCCCCTCCCTTGCTCTTTAAGTGAGAGAGAAGCTCTGGATTTTGCTTTGGAATCCAAGTGCCACCTGGAGCTACCCAAAGGTCATATTGGCACCACCTCCTTCCCACAGGACTGTGAAGTTCCAAAGAATAAGGACCCTCTTATGCCCCTCAGAAACTGTGCACAGTGTTTAAGCATTCCCAAGTGCTGTTATTTCTTTTAATGATGGTTATTATGGTTACTTTTTTAAAATTTGAAAATATAGCAGATCAGTCATAAAGCAATGACTATTTTTGCAAGTTTTAGCAGCGTTAAGCAATGCCTTCCTTGTGCTGAGAATCAACATTATTTACTTTGGGAATCTTGCCCAGATTTCTGTTAACTCACTCACACATAGCTTCTCCTCCCAGCCTTGTGACTCAGTGAGGATTTCCCCCACTGGGGCAAGGAAAACTGTTATGTACAGACCCAGTTTAGTGCAATGGACTCATCAAGGATCATCAAAAGCCCCCATTCCACTTACACCCCTCTTCAGGCTCTGCTGGGACTCCCCCAACAAGGAGTACCTCCTACTGTTTTGGTTGTACATTGCTATGAAACAAATCTTGCCAAAACTTAGTGACTTAACACAACAACCATTTTATTATTCCTCACTGGTCTTTGGATTGACTAAGCTCAACTGAGCAGTTCTGCTGCTTCTGTTGTCTGTAAGACCACAGCCATCTGGGGGCTCAAATGGACTGACGAAGTCAAGCTGGCTCAGTCACATGACTAGGAGCTGATATCGGCTGTCAGCTGGGAGCTTAGCTGGGCCTGCTGGTGAAATGTCCTTTACATGGCCTCTTCATGTGGCCTGGGCTTCCTACCATATGACAGCTGGGGTACAAAAGGGAATATCCTAAGATCCAGTGTTCCAAGAGGGAGGAGGTAACTTAAAGCACCAGGATTCAACCCAAGCTCTAAGACCTTGCATATGCCATTTAATCTCCTAGAACCTAAACTTCCCCATCCACCACATGGAGATAATGCCTTTCTCATCAGAAGGATGTGAAGACTGAGATGGGGTATATAAAGCTCTTCACACAGTGCTCATACAGAGTGAGTTAGGATCATGGGCACACCAGCACCTAATCCTAGGACACCCTGGGTTTCTCCACTTTTTCTCCCACCTTATCCAGATTCTTCAGCGGCTGCCTCTCATTTGAAGACAAAGGAGAGGTTGCTGTCTTTAATGGGATCCTGTAGGTCAAGATGCAGAGATTAGAAACTATGACAGGACTCCTTGGAGTCAAAATATTTGAAGATATTTTAGGAAAACATTGCTTGCTGCCGTGTGAATTACATGTTAAAATACCATGTTATCAAACTAAATGTCTGTCAATAGGGGATGAGACATGATAACATTCATATTCTACTGGATATGCTTTGCTCTTGGGGCATCTAGCAACTGACCATCCTTCCTCTCAGGGGGAAACTCTAAGACAGGAACTAAACACCCCTGCTGTCTGCTACAGAGGCTAAGAGGAAGGCAGATGAGCCCACTCCTGCTCCCTGGAAGGCGTGTAAGCTGAGTGTGGGCAGCAAGATGCTCCTGCTGAGCGAAGTCACAGGCACGGTTAGTGACTTCCGGCTTCCCAGGCTGGCAGTGGAGCCTAGATTCTGGTGACATATAGGTCAGCATCTGGCAGAACAGAGCTGCCTCACCGACCTAGACGACTCAGCCTGGAACGGTTGTGAATTTGAGAGATGAACTTTAATTCATTAAGCCACTCTAAGTTGGGCTTTTTATGTTACATAGCTTATGCTAGTTATAGTGACTTGAGAACATGGCCACCATGTTCCTTCCATTGAGGGTTAGAATCTGTGTTCTCTCCTCTCAAATCAGGACAGGATTGTGACCACTTAGATCAAGGACTATAGTGAAGGGTCATGAAAGGCCACATGGCTTTCTCCCTGCTTATGGGAACACTAGCTCCTGGAGCACTGACCCACCCCGTCAGAAGTCAGACTACCCAGGGGCTGCCACACTGTGAGGAAGCCTAAGCCATATACGGAGGCCATGTACAAGCACTCTGGTCAGAAGTTGTAGCTCATAGGGCACTTGGACAGCTCAGGCAGTTGAGCGTCCAACTCCTGATTTGGGCTCAGGTCGTGATCTCAGGGTTGTGAGAGGGAACCCCACATGGGGCTTTGTGCTCAGCATGGAGTCTGCTTGAGATTCTCTCTTTCTTTCCTTCTGCTCCTTCCCCCGACTCGCACTCAAAATAAATAAATAAAACTTTTTTAAAAAGCCTTCAGCCTTAACTCAGGGTTCAAGCCATCCCAGCCAAATCTCAAACATGTGAATGAAGAAGCTTCCAGATGATTCCATTACCCTCTCTCCACACCAGCTTTTCATCTTTCAGTTTGAATTTTCCCAGCTGAGGTCCCAGACTGTGACATCATCCCTGCTGTATCCTGTTAGAATTCCTGACCCACCGACTATATGAGCATATTAAAATAGCAATTGTTTTATTCCGTTAAGTTTTATGAATTGTTATACTGCAATAACTAATAGAACACTGAACTACATATAATAGATTCTGTGGGCTACCAGTACTCTCTCAAGAAATTCCTCTCTCACTGATTCAGTTAACCAGACTTGGTTGCTGCTGTTGCCATCAAGAATCTTGACTGGTAGATATACAATGAAACATGCCACAGTGCTTAAACTGTTGGAGCTTAGATGTTTACAGTGTAGTTTTGGGTGAAAATGGCAGGTTCCAAAACAGGCATAGAATAGTTCTATTTTTGTAAACTAAAATAATTTTTGCATAGAATAAATTCTAGGATACTATGTACTAAAATTATACAGTATTGTGTTTAGATATTAGAATTACAGGGGTTTTTTGTTCTTGTGCTATCTGTATATTCTAATTTTTTAATAATGAATATCATTACACAGTTACATGTATAATTTTTTTAAATTAAAAATATTTTTTTTAATTAAGCCAGCATTATAGATTAAGGAATTTGAGAGTACTTAGCATACCTCTCCACCTTTGAGGATTTTTTACATTGCCCAGTGAAAGACCCAAAAATACAATCTTTAGGAAGTATGATAGTCCCTAATAATTCCTCCTCTCCCTATAAACATATGCAGTTTCTCACACCAGTAGTATTTGGGGGCGCTTTCCTGGCTCAGGTGTTGGAGCATGCAAGTCTTGATCTCAAAGACCTAAGTCTAAGCCCCATGTGGGGCACAGAGATTACTTACAAAAAACAATAGTAATGTTTAGGGGCACCTGGGTAGCTCAGTTGATTAAGTGGCTGCCTTCGGCTCAGACCATGATCGTGGAGTCCAGGAATGGAGTCCTGCATTGGACTCCCTGCTCAGCAGGGAGTCTGCTTCTTCCTCTGACCCTCTCCCCTGTCTTGCTCTCTCAATCTCTCTCTCTCAAATAAATAAAATCTTTTTAAAAATATATTAGTATTTAGTTCCCCTTTTCTTAAGTCTGGGCAGTGCCTATGACTGCTTTGGCGAATGGAATAGAGCAAGTTTGAGGATTTCTGATCTCAAGAGTTAGGAAGACTGGTAGCTTTTGTTTCTTCCTCTTACATGCTTGCTTCCAGCCGTGTGAATGAGTCATTTGGAATTCCAATGCAACCGAGCCCCAGATGACTTCAACTCTAGCCAAAAATATATGGGGCAGAAGAATCACCCAGCTGAGCGCTGCTGACCCACAGACACATGAGAGGTCCTAATATGGTGGTTGTTTTAAACCACTAAGTTTTGGGATAATGGGGTAGCCAGCCTCCAGGATGGCTCCAGTGATCTACATATTCTGATATTCACACACTTGTGTAGTCCCTTCGCACACTATACCAGGGCTGGTCTGTGTGACAAACAGAATATAGTAGAAGTGATGTGTGGTATGTTACTTCCAAGATTAAAGTATAAAAGACCTTGCTGTTTCTCTCTTGGTCACTCTCTCAGATGACTCTTCGTGTTGTGAGCAGTCCCATGGAAAGAAATCTATGTAAGATGACCAACTTGTCACCAGGTTGCCCAGGACTTTCCTGGTTTTAGACTGAGAGTCTCGTTCTGCAAACACCCTCAGTCCTGAGCCAACGAGGATGGTTGGCCACCGCACACTCATGTGGCAAGGCACTGAGGCCTTTGGACAACAGTGTGCTAGAAACTGAGGCCTCCTGACCATAGCTGCATGTGTTGTGCCATCTCGGAAACAGATCCTCCAGCCCCAGTCAAGCCTTCAAATGACTATAGCACCAGCTGACCACCTGCAACCCTGTAAAAGACCCTGATCCAGAACTACCCAGGTAAGCTGATTCCAAATTCCTGAGCTCCCCCAGAAACTGTATAAGATAATAAATACTTGTTATTTTAAGATGCTAAGTTTGGGATAATTTTTAAAATACCGATAGGTAATTGATACAGGTGATCTGTTATACCCAAATCGGTAACAGAAACAGGGGCGTGTTCCTGTTGTCCACCCTGGTCTAAACAGCTGTGATGATCTTTCTGTCTGGGGACTTTCTTTCCTTTCCTGAAAATCGACCTGAGGGAATTTTGCCTCTAGAGTTCCTGAAGAGCAGTGCTGGGCCAGGCCCCTGCTTACTGCTGGGGAAGCTCATTCCAATTCTAATTGTCTTCCAGGCATTAACAATGAATCTCTTGGGCTCACAAGGTCCTCCTCTCTCTCCACTTCCAAATACTCTCTGGGGCCATCCTGATTTCCCTGAAGGCCTGAGGTGCTTACCCGCTGTTTCCGCAGCCTTCTCTGCCAGAAAGTATCCCTTGATCTCTGAACTTACTATCTGTGCGCAGAAAGCAATGCATGGGGTGTGTGATCAGCAGAACATGTGGACTGTTTGTGAAGATCTGGGAGACCTGACCTCAAATCTCTTCCAACCAGGCACCGTATTTGAGTATTTGGCCTGTTGAATGTGATTTGTTCACACAAATATTTGTTCACACAAATACACAGGTATTTGAGATTTGGCCTGTTGAATGTGATTTGTTCACTTGGAAGGGCCAGTCTATTCACCAGCACCTTCTTCTGGATGAGTTGTAAAGTCCTTCTTGCCTCGCCAGGGCAGCAGAAGAGCAGTGGGAAATTAGTCAAGGGGAGCACAAACGGCAGCCCCCCCTCCCCCCGGAAAGCTGATCTGGGCTCCATTTCTGGTCTAGTAGGGGGTTATGCTGGCCCAGTCTCTGGGCCCCTTGCGGGCTGCACACATGCAGGGCGCCCAGCACACTCAGGCCAGCTGCCATGTGCGCCCGGGGAGGCAGAGACATCTGTAAAATAGATAAAGATACGAGTAACATGAGCTGAGCTATCAGTGTTCTGTAGTCAGACCACAGACCGTGTGGCTTCAAAGAACAGAAAACTATTTTCTCACAGTTCTGGAGCCAAAGGTCCAAAATTAAAGTGTCAGCAGGTTTGGTTGCTTCTGGGGCTGCGAGGGAGACTCCATCCCATCCCCCCCTCTTAGCTTCTGGTGGTGTGCTGGTCATCTTGGGCATCCCCGCCGCCTGTTGGTGCATCCCCCAATCTCCTGTTCGCCTGGCGTGGCTCCCGTGTATCTCTCTCGGTCTAAATTTCCGGTCCTGATTGACCCCATCTTAACCTCATCATCTGCAAAGACCCCATTTCCAAATAAGGTCGCATCCACAGGGAGCAGGAGTTAGGACTTCAGCATCTTTGACGGAGCACAATTCAAACCGTGACACCAAGCATTTAGTAAAAACAGCTCATATCCGTGAAACGCCCAGCATTTGCTAGGATAGGCATTTTGTATACATTCTTCCTGATTCTCACGAAGATTTCCTAATTTTATAGCTGTAGAAAAAGGATCGGAACGATTACGGGGCTTATCCTAACTCACATAGCTCAAAAAAGTAGGCTCTGGAATCAGCCTACCTTCACGGTGGGAGGGAGCCCTTGGACAAGTTACTTAACCTCTCTGAACCTGTTTCTTCATCCGTAAAGTGAAAATAAGAATCGCGCCTCCGTCTGTGCTGAGCGGCTGCAAAGGTTTTAAAGACAGCGCATAGAGCCCGACAGTAATTACTGAACTCACGTGACTGTTATGATGAAGAGTAGAGTCAAGATTTAAATCCACATCTCACTTAGCTCGGATACCTTCATCGTCTCCTCTAGGACACCACACAACCAGGTGCCAGGCCCTTCTTCACCCATGATCTCACCAAATCTTCCCTGTATTTTATGGATGAGGGAACCGAGATACAGAGAGGTGAGGTGACCGGACCAAGGTCACCCAGCAGATAAAATCTTCTCATCTAGCTCCGCTGACTCCAATAATTCTCCACTATGTAACCCCTCATCCCAATGCACAGATACAATATAGTAGAACACCGTCCTCTACCACAGTTTGCTATATCTCCGGATCCAAGGGAGTCAGCCAATATGAGTTCATAATCTTGTGGCCCTCCCCAGGTCTACTGCAGGCAAAGAATTCTGTTTCCATAACACTCATCTCCTGCTGGTTCAGAAAGCTCACTTCAGGGGTGCATGGGTGGCTCAGGTTAGGTGTCTGCCTTTGACTCGGGTCATGGTCCCGGGGTCCTGGGATGGAGTCCCACATCGGGCTCCCTGCTCAGCAGGGAGCCTGCTTCTCCCTCTCCCACTCCCCCTGCTTGTGTTCCCTCTCTGGCTGTCTCTCCCTGTCAAATAAATAAATAAAATCTTAAGAAAGAAAGAAAGAGAGAGAGAGAGAGAGAGAGAAAGAAAGAAAGAAAGAAAGAGAAAGAAATCTCAGCCCAGAAGATAGACTTATTTTTTCTTAAGTCCTTCAGAACTCTTTCTTTCTCTCTCTCTCTCTCTCTCTCTCACACACACACACACACACACACACAATGCTTATCCTAGGCCTCACCCCTGGAACAAAGTAATCACTGAAAGGGAATGCGTTGTATAAGATACCTCAGTTAGAAAGCCTGAAAAGTTCAGAACCAGCTGCGAGGCCTAATCCAAATTTCCCTGGCAAACGGAGGTAGAGAAGATTCCAAAAGGCAAAAATAAAAACCAAAAAACCATATAAACACCTCAGAAATAAGCTCCTTCAGATTTCTCTGTCAGGACAGAAAAAGAGACAAAGCAGCTAGATTCTCTGGCCAGGCCTTTCTCTGATCTTCCTTCCGCCACCTCTTACCTAGCCGCCCTTCCACACCACAGCTCAGCACTACAAACACCTAAGCTAGGCACCTTGGAGGAATGGTGACCCACAGGCCTCCTCTGGCCCATAGACAAGTTTTGTTAGCCTTAGTTTTTTTTTAAGTTAGTTGTTAACATTTTTCAAAGTGAGACGTTTCAGCTGGTACTTATTTTTTTGCTTCTTTTGGAAACTCACAAGTTCTGGCCAAGAGGCTCTGTGTCCCTGAGTGGACACTGTGAGCCAAAGCTGAGTAGTGGCTGCCTCTGAGTTGATTATTTTTATACCTAGACCACTTGACTCATTCATCTTCTTTGCCTGACCCCTCTAACCACGTGAGGTTTTCACTCTGTGCAGTTGAGCCCTCCCCTCTGCTATCAGATAAAATCTATCTTGCCTCACCTTGCCTGGCATTCAAAAGTCTTTCCCAGCATGGCTTATTCAGACTTAGCCCTGTGACTATATTTCATTCCAAATTCCTCTACTCCTTCAGACAGGTCCTGGATTTTCCCATATTGGTTCTTGGGCTAGGACTGTTTTACTTCCTCTGAGATGCCTTCAGCCCAGCTTGGCCAGAACTCTTCCATACCCTTTGAGGTCCATATGAAGGTCTTCTCAGGACCTCCCAAACACATGCAAGCTTTCTTTCATTCGATGCTCGAAATCACCTTGTCATTTCGAAGTCTTCTCACATTTGCATATCACAGTTTCTCTTCCTGTGAGTCTTCCCCCGCTAGCCAGTGGCTCCGGCGGGGCCCAGCCCTATAGTCAGCTTCACCACAGCATTAGACCCGTGAATAAGGACGCCATCTTGACCTTCCAAACCAGCCCAGTCACCACTGATCTAATACCTCAGTTCATGCCACATGGAGCAGAAGAATTGCCTGGCTGAGACTTGTATACATTTCTGACTTTTCAACCAGCTGTGAGATATAATAAAAGGGTTGTTGTTTAAGCCACTAAGTTTTAGGCCAGTCTGTCATACAGCAGTAGATAACTGAGACAGTTGGGAAAAAATAACAAAGTGTTTAATCTTGTTAACTATTTTCTTCAAGTCTTTTTACAAAAAAAAAAAAAAGTGACACACACACACACACACACACACACGTGTGCATACACAACTTAGAGAAGGTGAAGAGAACTAGTAGTTATTGAGCTAATTTGATTTCTCTTTGGCCATTTTACATGCATTATCTCTAATACTCAAGACAATCCGGCTTATGTTATTATTTACATCTAAAAAAAGAAGACAAAGCCCAGAGAAGTTCAGTAACTAGCAGATGATCACACAGCTCATGAGTGAGGGAAATGGGAATTGAATGCCCAGTCTGGTCCATCCAGCCACAAGATCCAGGTTTTTGTCACCACTTCACCTTCCTACACCACCTCTCTGGGCTCGGATTGTGGTCTACACTCCACTTAATGTAACACCATATGTGGTCTCTTCATGTTGCTGCAAAGCCTTCAGTCCTTCCTATTAAATGGCCACATACATATATTTTTTAAAGATTTATTTATTTGAGAGAGGGAGAAATAGCAGGGAAGGGGCAGAGGGAGAAGAGGAGAATCTCAAGCAGACTCCCTGCTGAGCCTGGAGCCTGACAGGGGCCTCATTCTCACGAACCTGAGATCATGACCTGAGCTGAAACCAAGAGTCAGACACTCAACCAAATGAGGTACCCAGGTGCCCCAGTAAATGGCCACATATTATTCCAATTATAGTTTACATACCATTCCCCTCCTGTTGAGCATTTACATTCCTTCCAGATCTTTTTGCCATTAAAAGAATTCTGACAGTTGCACCATGCCACAAAGAGTAGGAATTCTAAAGGGTGGGGTGAGCCTTTTTTGAGTTTCTTGGGTTTTACCAGGAATCCCATCTACGTGACTCCTCCAGCCAGCCACTCCTCACCCAGCCACCCTGTCCACGCCGCTGCCGACTGCTGGAGGGGATCTGGGGACACAGGCGCCTAAGGAGGGGGTCCCAGGTGTGGCAGAGAAAGAGGAGGAGAATCTCCTTGAAATGCACACCCATTCAGCGCAGAAGAGTTACCACCTTTTATCAAGTTAATGCAGACCTCATTAACCTTAAATAGCTTTGACAGCTGGAAAAATGAAGATTATGTCAGGATTCTTTTGATTTTAAAAAGATTACAAATCCTGTTATTTCTAAAGGGCCAGGTAAAAGGTTTTTAAATCCTGTTAAGAATTTTAGCAGATACCCAGAGAGCAGTGGATAGATAAGACATTAAATGGTTTTAAACAGGGGAGTGAGGACCTAATCTGATTTTTTTTTTTTAATCTGGAAAGAACATCCTGGATGGAGGGCAATGGCAGGACTTAGTGATTGAGAAGGTGGAGGGTGGGGGTAGGGAGGACTCCAGCTGGGTGGGTAGGAGGAGAACCAGGAAGGGAATAATGGGACCAGGTGAGCTAGGGGTGCCTGAGGGCAACACCTGGGCCAGGCCAACTTCTGCTAGGACCAGGGATGAAGACCTGGGAGGGAGGGCCCCATAGGCCAGGAGGGAGAGAGATAGGGAGAGAGATCTGGAGAGCCACAGCAGGCCCAGAAGGAGAAGTGAGGAAGGACACTGGGGAAAGGCCCTGAGGCCTCAGCAGCCCATGAGGCTGCCAATCCTTCCTTCTTAGGAAGGGAGTCCCAAACTACCCCATTTTAAGGGGCTGTATGAGCTGGTCATCACATCCCTGGAGGGTTTCAGCTCAAAGATTCCCATGGATTTTATACTTAGGGGAAAGCACTAACCCAGATGGAGCCCCAGGAAGAAAATTCCTTTCTTTCCTTTCAAGTATTTATTTGAGAGAGAGAGAGATATCAAGAAAGAGCAGGAAGGGATGGGGAGAGGGAGAAGCAGGCTCCTCTCTGGGCAGGGAGGCCGAATAAACGCAGGGCTCGATCCCAGGACCCTGGGATCGCCGCCTGAGCAGAAGGCAGATGCCCAACTGACCGAGTTACCCAGGTGCCCCTAAATCCCCTTGTTTCTGACCTCCTAAAGATCTGCAGCCAGCCAGAGACAAGTGCCAAGGGGACTGGCACCAGCTCAGATCAGTGCTTTAAGAGGAGCAAAGACAGGCGGCCAGGTGGCTCAGTCATTAAGTGTCTGCCTTCTGCTCAGGTCATGATCCCAGGGTCCTGGGATGGATGGAGTCCTACACCTGGCTCCCTGCTCAGCAGAGAGCCCGCTTCTCCCTCTCCTCCCTGCCCGTACTCTCTCGCTATCTCTCTCTCTCTCAAATAAATAAAGTCAGAGGAGCAAAAACAAACAACTTGGGGGAGGCAGAATTTCATTCCATCTGGGCATCAGGGAGCAGAAGATGGGATAGGTTTTCCTCTGGGCGGTGAAGGACGAGGGACCAGCCATGCAAAGATCCAAAGAGCGGAAAATACAGGACAGGCCAGAGCTAGAGCTGAGAGAACTTTGCAGCCATACGACGCTTCCTAGATGCAAGCAGATACTGTTTACACTGCTCAGACTCACAAGATTGTGAAGTTCTGGGCAGCCATCTAACCATGGCCCCATAGGCTTTTTCGTCATTAGTGGCTGAGATAGAAATGTTCTGTGACATCATCTGGGAAAATTGTCCTCCAAAAAGCAACTATCCAGAGCCTGTAGTTTAGTTGTGCATTTTTTGTACTAGCCTTCTTGACCAGCTTCTTCTTGGCCTACCTGAATATTCCCTTTTGCCCTCTTTCTTTTTAAGCCTTTGGAGGAGGAGATAAGGTATGTAAAAATAAACAAATCTATAAAACACAAAACCTATCATCTTTCAACAGAAAGCCGTGTTCCCTAAATCTACAGGAGGGCCAGTGGTGCTGTGAGTCTCATGGTGGGGCTGGGGGAGTGGTAGCTCGATGGGGCCAGGGAGGCAGGGTCAAGGAAGGAAGTCCAGGAAGGGGCAAGCCTGGGCAGGGGACTCTGGAGGCAGTGTCTGGAGTGAAGTGGGACAGAAAGTCCTTGGGAAACCCGGAAGGTTATTAGTTTAGCTACATACTTAGAGTCAGCTTCAGGTGAGGCTGGTCAGGCAAGTCAAGATCATTTCTGTTCGAAATGCCATATTTGAGAGTTAAGAGAGGAGACTTTTCAGGCTTCACATTTTCTATACCCAGGCAAAGAGGTTCCCTTCCGTGTAGGATAACCTGGGAAATGTGAAGGACCTAGGGATGTGGAAACTGGGTGGGGAGATGGTGATAAACGCTCTTGGAACAACTGCAGAGCTGAGGCAATTTGGCAGGCGGAGCAGGGGTAGGTTGGGATCTGTGCTTCCACGCCATGAGCATGGGGGCAGAGGGGAACAAGAGACACAGTATCACTAAGAGCCTTCAATTAACTTTGCCATTTTACTGAGAATTTACAAGTGGAGTTATTCTTGGTCAAGCTGTGTTTGGCAGCAAATTCAATACATAACATATAATTGCTACATAAATTTACAATTGTTTACAAATACATGACAACGATATTTGCTCCTCCGGTGCCACAACCCACAGATCCCAGCAAGAAGGAGATTTGCCAGCAACAAGGGAGAAAGCCCCATGCAACCTCACAAAAATTTTCCAGTTCCTAACCTTTCAGCATTCCTCAGGCAGGGCCACCTATTGTGTGGAAAGGTCCCTTCAGGACGGTAGGGAGGGCCTGTCCAGGGGGGCAGATCTCAGAATCACCATCTAAGATTAACTCCGTGCAGGAGGTGGGGTCATGGTCATCAAAATGCTTTCTTCTTCTGTGTAATCATCTGATAGGAGGCTTATCAATGATTACCTGAGGAGACCCCTAGCTTCTCCCCTCAGATGCTGGACTGAGGAGTAGTAGGTCAGGAAGTCCAGTTCTGTTTGGGCTGTGTGGGAGAGGGCTCAAAAGACTGAGTGGAACAGCAGGTAGCAGTGAGGTGCTCGGTCTGTCACTAGACAGACAGGGTTCTTCAGAGCGGCCATTTTGACCCAGACATCCTGAGGTCATAGACGGTTTAACGTGAGTAAAAACTATATAATCGGATTTGAGAGAAGATGCCAAAATACTAAGTTATTTCATATCTAGTAACTGCAAACATAAAGAATGACATGTTTTTTTTTCTGTCAGTGAATGTTCCATGATTGTCTCCTCTGGAGTGGGCACTCTGTGGGCACTGAAGACCCAGTAATGAAGAAGCAGGGTCTGAGGATAGATACAAGGAACAGTCGCTTAACACTCCCATATAACTATGATTCATGATACATGCCTTAGCAATAACATGAACATCCCAGTAAAAATACCTAACATTAATTGGGCTGACAGTTGCAGGCACCGAGCTGACTGGTCCTCAGTTCGTTCCCTCCTAGAGTCCTCACAACTCCCAGGCAACTGTGTTCATCATCCCCTTTACAGATGAACACACCTGAGCTACATAGAAGTCAAAAGACTTGCTGGGAAGAGGCAGAGCTGCAATTTGAATCCAGGTCTGACTCCAGAAAGCAGGCACTTGACCCTGAGGTAAAGAGCAGGAAGAAGTAGTAAAGGACTTGCCTTTGGCATGGAGGAGATCTCTCTGTGCTCCCAGTACCCTCACCCTTATCCTGCCTTCGTAGGCCAAGTAGAAATGACGATTCCTTTGACCTACTGACCTGGTAACCAGGGCCGGAGAATTTCACATTTACTTTTTGGGTCATGAGATAGGACCAGGAATGGAGTTAGGGTCAGGAACAGGATAATCGTGCCTTTCCAGCATAATTACATCCTTGTACTCTGTGATCAAAATGATTGAGTCATAAGGTTTTTCTTAGTGCCAGAGCCATCTAACTTGCTCTCAAAGAGGTTACCCAGAGTTGTTTTACTTTGATGTATTTACCAGAGAGCTGAACCTGTTTTGCAGCCAAGTCGGTACTCTGAAGTCCAGCTGCCTGGAAATGCCTGACTCCCAGCAATCTAACTCATAGGAGGCTGAAGTATATAACCAGATACTCGTGTATTCATTCACAGCTGGTGTTAGTCCTTCAGTAACTGGAATGCTCCTCCCTCAACTGGGACATCTTTTCCCAATATCAGCAATCAGAGAGCCAAATCAGCCATCAGCTGGCTGGTTGGTGAGTATATCCCAAGAGTTAGCTGTGGGCAGATTTCATTTAAGTCAGAGTGGGGCTTAGTGAGTCGCCTCCACCTTACAGCAGGCACTTCTGTATGAACTCCAGTTTCCTGTTGTTCTTTCCTGGGCCACGGTGGGTAAAAAGTATCACCGGCTGGCCTCTTGGTTTTACCCTACTTCTTTTTCCTTTCTATTCTCCAGGCTTCTCCCTCATACTTGTTTCCTGCTTTCTCCATACAGTACAATTGATAAGATTACTAGTCATTCCATTGTTATTACATTCCAGCCCTGCACCCCGCCCTCCCAAGGATACATCAGGGAGGTGATCTGATGGGTGGGTGGGCTGGTCCCAGCTCTTCCTTTAGGCATGGCCAAGACCTTCCTTTAGGTATTTATTCTCATATATATTAGGTTGAACCATATGAAGTTGCTATATGGGCTGGCCAAAAACAGTCAGAGAGCAGCAACTTCATGTGGTTCAACTAACAGCAGACCAGATTTATTAGGGGTGGGCTTAATGAGTCCAACCCCTGCTTGCAAGCCTTGGTGGTATGTGTGTATAGGGTCATACATGGCAGCCTATTACATATCTCTAGAAACAGGCTTCTCTGGCTAGCCACTGGTCTGGCACCTTATTCATCTTGCTATCTGTTCAGCCTCTGATTAATGTCAGGGATGACTAAGGAGGGACTTGAGGTTGAGGGAGAAAGTCAAATTCTTTGTTATACCTGAGAGTATGCGTTCTGAAGCCAACAGAGAACAATTTTTTTTTAAGATTTTATTTATTTATTTGATAGAGATCACAAGTAGGCAGAGAGACAGGCAGAGAGAGGGGGGGAAGCAGGCTCCCCGCTGAGCAGAGAGCCCGATGTGGGGCTCGATCCCAGGACCCTGAGATCATGACCTGAGCCGAAGGCAGACAGACGCTCAACCCACTAAGCCACCCAGGTGCCCCTACAGAGAACAATTTTAAGGAACACTTTTTGATAGTCCATGTCTTATTTATTCCCCTGTTAATGTGGAAAAAATTGGAGACTAATGGAAACAATTTTACATTCTACAACATCAAATAGCCGTGTGATGCAGGCTGATGCCCCGCACCATTCCTACCTTGTACAGGGTTTTCAAGGGCTGTAGTTGTATGTACATGTATTTATCTGTTTCTGGTAGCAGCTTACCATACTGGAAGCTCTGTGAGGGTAGTGCCTATCTCTGACTTACTTATCCTTAACTTGTATCATAGGGCCTGGCATGGAGTAAGTGATCATTTTAAGAAATGTTTTACATAAATGAATGAGTGAGTGAGTGAATGAAGTTAAACAACAAGCAAATCATGGAAATGCCAGGAAGGCATCAAATACCATACCAAACAAAAGGTCTCTGGACCTTTAAAGGTCAGGAACCAGGCTGCCTGCAGAAGTCACCAGAGACTCCCCAGAGGAAGTGGTCTGAAGGCATTTGCTCCCCAATTGGAAAAGGTTGGTGGAATAGCTCAGGCCGTAGCACATTCTGCCTCACAGATGTGAGAGAGGAAGCCACAAATGACAAGAAGCCACAAATGAAAAGTTGCTCCCTATTTCCTGGCAAGCTCTTTGGCCAGTATGAGCCACATTCCTTTGAGCTGAGCGTGTGTGGAATTTTCAGCCTAGGTAGCAGAATGGAACTTGGAACAAACAGCTCAGCAAAAAAGAACCCAGGGACAATGGGCTGGGTCCAGCTGCCCTTTGCCAGCTCTTGAGCTCACAGATTGTTGGCTCAGTGGGTCTTGTTGAGGGAGATAAATGATGTATTTTGGATTATACCATTTCAGAGGGCTCAGAGAGACATTTCCATGTTCAGACAACTAAGATCCTTAGAAGATGTGCTGAAATACCTGGGAATGGTCTGAGTCCTCACCACTGTTCAACTTTCCATCCGGCAAGAACAAGTTAAGGTCTGTTTTACTTTAAAGATGGATACGGTCTTGGGGTGCCTGGCTGGCTCAGTCAATTGAGCATCTGCCTTCGGCTCAGGTCATGATCCCAGTGTCCTGGGATCGAGTCCCACATGGGGTTCCCTGCTCAGTGGGGAGCCTGCTTCTCCCTCTCCCACTCTCTCCTATGTGCTCGTTTGCTCTCTTAATAAATAAAATCTTAAAAAAAAAAAAAAGATGGGGACGGTCTAAATATTGGAAGGCCGAGGGGAAGAAACCATCATGAGGGAGCTGGAGGGTGCTTTGAGGTGAGAGCAGGTGATGAAGAGGGGATGCTGGCAGGATTCAGGGCGCTGTGTAACCAACCCAGAGGAGGGTGGCAGGGGAAATTGAAGAGGAACTGGTGGGAATGCATCCTGTCAGTTTCAGAGCAGAGGATTCAACTTTTTGAAGGAAAGAATAGCTACAGACAATAGACACATAGAAAGAATTACAGACACAACCACAAAGATACTGGTGTCTCTACTGGCCTGACCAGTACATATGATCAAGTTCTAGGAGCATGTCATGAATCACACTGAAAAATGTAGTGGGAAATTTTGTGGTGTCAACCCTCAGCTGCTACACCTTCTCTCCATTTTCCCAAGTCATTAATTCCTTCAAGACACTGATACATTGATGGGGACCTCAGAAAGGGGCGGGGAAGGGGGGACTGAATTCCGGTTATTCATATCTGGAATTTCTTGATGATAAGGGGAGTTGAAGCCAGGAATGACAAATTACTCAACCTAGAATAAGGCACATAACCTTAAAATATAGCTAAATAGGTGCTTCAGAGATGAGGAAAGGACAAAAATTAGAAAAGGAGGGAGGGAGGAAGGAATGGAGGGAGGAAGGGAAAGAAAGGAGGAAAAAGAAATTTGATCAGAGACGTTAAGGGAGATGGGGGTGGGGGCAGGACTTGGCCTGCATCACAAGAAGATTAAGTGGTGTCACAGAAGGAAGTTACCTAGGATTCACCTGGGTGATTGGGGGCAGGCTACATCTGGGGAATTATACCTAAGCTTACTGTTGCCCAAGGCTAAGTTCTTGACTTACTTTGTTGACACATTGGGAACTCAGTTCTTTAATAGTAGTGGAGGTGGGGGAGGGAGGGAAGACAACCTTCAATGGGGAAACTATAAAGGAAAAGACAAAGAAGTCACTCCTTTTACTGGCTGTACTGTGTCTACCCCATGAAGCTAACATAGTCTGAGTCATTTCCTTAGTAGCTGCACTCTCCTCTGTCCTTAGAAGGAGGAAGTTGAAAGTCTAATACTTGACATTAGGCCACTGATTTCAAATGAAAGAATTCCTTTCATTCTCAAGGCCCAAAAAGTACTTAAATGGTAAAACCAGGTTTAACATGGGTATTTTATCCCCATCCCTATGACACACCATTCTCCTCCTCTTACCAGATATATAAAAGCTAAGGATAAATTGCATCCATCATCTAGACTCAAGTCAGGGCAGGGAGCACTATTTAAATGTATTAAAAAGTCATGCATCTCACATCCAATGCGCGTTGAGCGCCGTGCTGGGCAGCTAACAGGTCCTCTACCCGAACTTATCTTACAAGAGCGAATACCCTCATTTTACATTTCAGAAGCTCGAGGATCAGATTTCTTTAGCTTGACCTTGGAAGACAGCTAGCAAAGAGTGGAGTCCAGACAAAATTAACCCCCTATCTACCTACCGGCTTATCAAAGATTTTCGTAAAAAGACCAAAACTTCAAGCCCACGGCTCCTCTCATTTCCTAGTAACCATCCCATAAACTGAAAATTTAAAAAGTTGCCCGACCAGAGGGGGTGAAAGTACAGAGTGCAGCGGAGGAGGAGTTACCATCTTGAACACAGCTAGCTTAACACACAACCTTTCCGTTTCGCTAAAGTTCAAGCCACAAGGCCACAGTTCGCTCTGGGGGAGCAGACACCCGTGCACCCTACGCATGCGCTCAGACTGAACCCACCCGCCCCATTCACCGGACCTCTTCAGCCAAGTCACCAATTAGCCCTCTAAATGCCCGCCCTCAAGGCTAAACCCCTGGCCAATCGGGAGGCAGGAGCCATCAGGAACATCACTTATTTAGCATACACCCTCCTCTCTCTGTCCCAAGACCCCGCCCCGTCTGAGGCAGGGATTGTCGCCTAAGCGCTTCGTTCTGACACCTGATTGGCTCCCCTGGCAGCTCCGCCTCCGTCTCCTCCCGCCGCCCTCCCCTTTGCGCTCCCACAGCGGCGAGCGGAGCTAAGTACGCACGCGCGGGCGCTGCCTCTCTCTTCTGGTGGCCCGCCCTCCCTCCTCCCCCTCCCTCCCCTCCCCACCCCTTCTCCCTTCCTCTCCGGGCCTGCGCGCGCGTGTCTTCCTCCTGCACGCGCCGCCGCTAGCCAAGCACTCTCGCCGGAGCCGCTGGCCCGCGCGTTCCTTTTCCCCTCCGGCTGCGGAGCGGGCGGGATCCTGCACCGCGGGCTCGGCAGCAGCGGCAGCCCCGGCGGCTTCGAGCGGCGGCACCGGCTCGCGATCCCCTAGGCGGACCGTACCACCGCCCGCCAGCACGCGGGGGGAGCCGCCCGCCCCGCTGCACACGCCTCGGCGACCCCGCGGGGCTGAGGCGTCGCCGCGCCCGGGAACGTGAGCGGAGAGCCGGCCTCGACCCCGAGCTCTGAGCCGCGCGGGCCGCGCCCGCCGCCGGCCCCACCCATCCAGGCCGAGGAGGCTGCGGCCATGGCTGAGACAGAGGAGCGAAGCCTAGACAACTTCTTCGCCAAGAGGGACAAGAAGAAGAAAAAGGAGCGGAGCAGCCGGGCGGCGAGCGCCGCGAGTGCGGCGGGCGGCGCCGGCGGGAGCAGCGGAGCCGCGGGCGCGGCGGGCGGCGGGGCGGGCGCGGGGGCCCGGCCGGGCGACGGCGGGACCGCGGGCACTGGGGCCTCTGGCCCCGGGGCCGCCACTAAGGCCGTGACTAAGGTGAGGGGCCGCAGAGGCCGGGATTCGGGGCCGGGCCGCGCGCTTGCGCCCATGTGCCCGCCCCCGCCGGCCGCCCGCCCGCCGGGGGAAGCGTCCGGGAGGGGCCGGCCAGCGGGCGGACGGGCGCGGAGGCTGGCCATGTGACGGGGGCTTCCCACGCCGGGCCGGCCCGCCTCTCCCCGCGGGACCCCCAGCCCTCTCCCGCCCCGCCCTTCCGCCTCGTGTCGCTGGCCGGGACCGACAGCCGGTCCGCGGTACCCTCGAGGGGAAATGAGTCTGGGTCCGAAGTACCCAGCCCAGAGCAGCATTTATCGAGTGACGTCTGCTCTGAGTAATTTGGTGTTCTGACTTCAGCCCGCCAGTCTGAGCAGAATTTTCTAACAATCGCATTTGTGGCAGCTTTAATTGCCATCGCTTGGCCTCTAAGCCCGTAACAGAATAAGTCTCATGACAACATTGTGGTAGACATTTAGTTGTGGGGTTACCATTGACTTTCATTCGACTTTTCCTGGTTGCTTTTAAAGTAACAGCTCTCTGGAAGGAACCCGGTGGAAGTAAGAGGGTTGGACTGCTGGGCACGTTTGTCCTCTAGCCTAGTCGGCCGCCTTGGGATCAAAAAGGGCCTTTGGCCAGAAAACGAGTCTATATTTTAGGTTCCAGACGCTTGATCCTCTTTTCATAGTCTGGTATTTGCCTTAGTTGTGTTTTAACAAATCGCTTTAATTGATCAAATGATGTGTATTTTACAGGATGAAGATGAGTGGAAAGAATTTGAGCAAAAAGAGGTTGATTACAGCGGCCTCAGAGTTCAGGCGATGCAAATAAGGTATGGTTGGTTACAAACGCATTTAGAGAACCCTTAGGATAGGTATAGTAGGTTTGGTTTTTCACTGGCCCCCAAACTGTATCACAGGGGCCTCGTGCTTTAGATATGCATATTAGGGCTGTAATGGATTGTGTCTTCCTTGTCTCTGTGGGGGTAGTCCTTCTGTATGCTGATCAAATTAGCTGTCAGCTCCAAAATCCTGTGAGAGCTTGCCTACTTATTTGAGACCGCTAAAATGAAATGGATTTTGTGGTTTGAAGACATTCACTTTTTAACATTGGTGTGTTTTATATGTTCACCCAGGGAGACCAATCTGTGTAATCAACAGCAAGGTCAAGAAACTGAACATTACTCCTGCAGAGGTTATCTAAAGCCCTTTTAGTCACAAGAATAACCAGTCCTAACACTACAGATTTATTCTCCCTAAAATTTTATAGGGCTTCAGATAGTCTGAGTATGTTATTTTTTTAAGGTTCAAGAAAACAGGGGCACCTTGGTGGCTCAGATGGTTAAGCGTCTGCTGCTCAGGTCATGATTTCCAGGTCCTGTTGGGCTCCCAGCTCAGTTGGGAGTCTGGTTTTCCTTCTCCCACTCCTGCTGCTTGTTTTCTCTCTTTCTTTCTCTTAAATGAATAAAATAAAATCTTTTTAAAAAAAAAAAAAAGGTTAAAGAAGACAGTGGTTTTTTTAAAAAATGGGTTGGTTGGTTTAGGGGATTTGAAATTAACGTATTTAGTCCAATCTGTGATAGTTGGTTTTAGATTCATGTGAATAGATGTCTTACTTTAATGGGCTCGTAAAGTAGAAAAAACAGGTGAATGTATCGTTCCACCGTTTTTAAGGTTAAAACTCTTTCGTTCCCAATTTAAAGAAAGAAATGATGTAATGAACTGCCTCCAGTTTCGAAGTTTGCAGTTTGTGTAAACCAGTGACCACGTGGCACACTGGCAGAAGTAATTTTCCTTAACAGAATACTGTCTTTTGAGTTCTCCAAGTGGTAACATTTATGGCCTTACATAAGTTGCTCAAATTCAGACACCAGGGCTAATATTTTTGACTTTTGTTGAATACCTCCCAGAGTGCCAGGCGTTTATCTCCTAGGTTCTTTCTCGTCGTTTAGTGAGCTTAACCAAAGTGAAATCTAACTTGATTGTGGGAAACGTTTTAGGAAATGGGGCTTCTCCACTCTTGAGGTTCTTTTGAAGTAATAATAAGTAGAAGTGATTAGGCTAAATTTTACTCCCAAAAACTTCTTGAATTTGTGTGTAAGATGTTTCTGGAGAGGTGTAGTTAAGAAAATATCCCTGATTCTGGGGTTTGACCTGTGAAAATGAAGAGGAGGAGATGTGAAGTTCTTATCCATTGGGGCTTTGGCACTGGCTGTGTGGTTCCTTTCTGGCCGTAGAATAAGGCTCTTGGTCCGTCTTTCCTGAGCACAGGTTCTTAACTGCAGATTCTGAAGATTGAGTGACAGGAGGAATAGTGTTTGACCATGTTGAGCGTACTGAGCAAGAGTAGCACTTTCTTTTTCTTTTTTTTTTTTAAGATCTTATTTATTTATTTGACAGAGAGATCAGAAATAGGCGGGGGGGAGGGGAAGCAGGCTCCCTGCTGAGCAGAGAGCCCCGGATGCTGCGGGGCTCCATCCCAGGACCCTGAGATCATGACCGGAGCTGAAGGCAGAGGCTTAACTCACTGAGCCACCCAGGCACCCCAAGAGTAGCACTTTCTGAGGGGAAAGATTTCGAATTCAGTGAATACTAGAAATTGATTTTATTATATTATGGAGGATATTTATTACTATTATTATATTTTTTATTATGGAGGTCCATTTTTCTGTCATTGATTATATATCTCATATCCATACTCAAGGTTATTTTTGTCTGTCTTTCTGGCTACTCCAGAGATGATGATACATTTCTTAAATTATGTCTTTCACCTCTGCCAGGGGCATAGGTAAATCTCAGCTAGTATGAGTGTTTAAATTCTGCTTAACCTGAAGCTTGACCAGCTTTTATGTTGTTTTTCTCGTTATTCCTAGCACCTAGTCTTACTCCTGAGTGGTCTGCCACAGGTCTTTTCTCTAATCTAACATTGAAAAACATATTTTTAGGAAGCTGCTTTTGTAGCTCCTCAGTCACCGTGGAGTAAAGAGTCTGGTTTTTTTTTTCCATTACCTTCACGATCTAGCAGCCTTCAGGAAAGACTTGAGTGTGAGACATCATCTGAGGTCTAAAAATAATGACAAATTTTCACACTATATACTGTCTATCCTTGTAAACTTTGTATTAAATGTTTTGACAGTGAAACTTGGTAGGATTGGGATCCCCAAGGAAAGAAGACACTTTGTTTTCTTCAAAGGAGTGGAAGTAGGTTACTCACATAAATGGGATGGAGTTGATACTGTCACGAAAACATGGACTTTGGGGAAAGAGGAGCCTGGGTTTCAGCCTCTGCTTATGTGTGACCATGGGCAAGTCATTTTACTTTTGAGTGTTGGTTCTGATCTGCAGAATTGAGACAACAACTAGGATTGTTGTGAGGATTTTTGAATAGGGTATTTGTAAAATACCTACTCAGCAATACTAATCTTCTCTATTCATTGGGTAAATTAGAATAACTTAGTCTTGACAATTTGTTATTTAACCATGAGGCACCTGATTTATAATATCAAGATTTGAGGACAAGAGGTAGTGAAGGTACACTGACTACTATCATGACTGAAGACTCTGGTGAGTCAATTCACTGTGAACCTAGTAGAAAATGACATGTTCAGGTTGGCATGAGTATGACCATACCAAACAAAAATCCCTCTCGGAGTGTTCAATTATAGACCTGAATTATTGTCTTCTATAGATTGGTCTTAATCTTTTAGGCAGAAGCCTAAAACTTGAGAAGTTGGAGCACATGATTCTTTATGCCTTCAATTTATTAAACTTTTTCTATGAGAGAGGCAGCTTTGCTATCTCTGTATGAGACAAGGGAATATGAAACTTTGGAAGTTGACTTAAAATATCTTGACATTTTCAGCCTTATAATCTTAGTTTTTTCTTCCAACTTTTTGCTTTGAAAAATTAGAAACCTCAGGAAAGTTCCAAGAAAGATAAAATAAGTACCCATATACTCTTTGCTTAGATCTCCTGATCATTTTTGTCACATTTGCTTTAGTCAGCTGCAAATTCTGCATATAGCCTTAAAATTTTTTTGACACTAGACCTTATAATAGGTTAGCATGCTGGACCTTTATTGAAGGTAAGTGTTCATTTGAGAGGAAATTTTCAGTAGCGGTAAACAATGCTGTATTAATATTCTAACACATTTACCAACTAGCTCAAGATTTAAGTGCCAGGAGTATTAAAAGAGCTTGCGTACAGATTTTGTGTCTAAATTAATAGATGTGTTCAAGGTCCTCATTATGTAGAGACAAGTTCTTTAGAGAGGTGCCATTGGGATGGTGATAAAAGGGGATTAACATTGGAGCTTGGATTGTTGGGTTGTTAGCGGACTAAATGGGACCTGTGGGCCTCTCATCTTTAAAATGGATTTAATTTAATATTTGAAGTTACTAAATGTTGAGCATTTGTCATGTTTCAATAATAAATTGACTTCTTGGAGGGGCACCTGGCTGGCTCAGTAGGGGGAGCATGTGATTTAATCTCAGGGTTGTGAGTTCAAGCATCATGTTGGGCTTACTTTAAAAAAAAAAAAAAGTTATTGGAGCCCAGTGGTTTTTTAAGGAACCTTCTTAAGAAATCTGGAACTTGGGGTGCCTGGGTGGCTTGGTCATTAAGCATCTGCTTTCGGCTCATGTCACGATCCCAGGGTTCTGGATCAAGCCCCTCATCAGGCTCCCTGCTTGGCGGGAAGCCTGCTTCTCTCTCTTCCGTTCCCCCCATTTATGTTCCCTCTCTTGCTGTCTCTCCGTCAAATACATCTTTTTTTTAAAAAAAAGAAAAAATTTAGAACTTTAGGGACACCTGGGTGGCTCAGTTGGCTAAGCATCTCCCTTTAGCTCAGGTCATGATCCCAAGGCCTTGGGATTGAGTCCTGCATTGGGCTCCGTGTTCAGCAGAGAACCTGCTTCTCCCTCTTCCTCTGCCGCTCCCCCTGCTTGTGCGTGTTCTGTCAAATAAATAAAATCTTAACAACAAAAAAAGAATCCACACCTTTAAAACCATTAGGTAGAGCTGGGTAAGTTGTTACTTGAAGAAATCACTCCTGCAGCCAAGCTGGATTCATTGTAGCAAATCTTAGTGTGACTGTAGTGTGCCAGACATCAGGGTTGTAGAAATAATTCCTGCTCTACTAAACACCAGTAGATCATTTCAGTGATGGGCAGGATACTGTGGAACATAGGAGAGAGACACTTAGTCTCCCGTGAAGGCATTGAGAAAGAGTCCTTGGAGGAAGCTGCCAGCATAGCTCATCAGGCCATGTCTAGCCATTTTGCTGTTGTAACAGTGGTTGGGTAATAGGACAAACCAGTGGAGATGCAGAAGCACAGTCAAGCCTGGATTTTGTTTTAGCTGCTAAAACCCTAGTATTGGGGAAGGAGGGTTAGGATGTATAAACTCTCATGTAATGTCCTGTGAGATAAAGAGGTAAGGATGTCCCATCTTTATTAAGAAACTGCTGCAGGTTGTGTAATCCTGATCAGCCTTCCTGAAAATGAATTTGCTCAAAATAGAGAAAATTTCTGTGTCATATGTTAGAGCTCTAAAGAGGATAAAATGAAAGAAGCAACATGAGAGTATGAGCTCTGGAGACAAGGGGTTTGGCTTGCTACTTTGTAGCCCTGGGGAAGGGGCTTAAATGTCTGAATATCTGTGTCTTCCTTTGTCCAGTTAAGTCTCCTGCCTGCCTTGGTGTTATTGTGAGGTTTAATTTGTGAAGTGATAGGACAGGGTCTGGCCTTCTAGATACTCAGTAAATATTACATTTTCTTGCTTCATTCAGCTATACCACCACTAGTACCTTACAGGCTGTTGCATATTTAAGACCATAGACTTTAAATTGTGATAATGTATTTACAAGTAGCAGTGTAGTGTTTAGAAATGTGAAATTTAGCTGATACATTATCAGCTATATATTTAGCTATAAATTTAGCTATATATTCTGTTTGGATCAGATACCAAATTTTAGCCTAATTATCTCCTGTGGAAATGATTCTTTGCAACATGTGTCTTAAGACATTTAGAGATTTGACATTTTCTGGAAGTGTGTAAGTAAGAAAAAGTAATCAGATTTTTAAGTTATTTCTACCCTGCCCTTAGTCCTACAGCCTTTTGACAAGGCTTTTAGCATCTCTGGGCTGTTGTTCCTTCTCTTGGATGAAGGGTCTTTACTAGACAATTTCCAATTTTTAGTTTAATACTTTGGAATCTTAAGAAACCAAAATATTAGGTTGTCTTGTGCCTATTATTACAGATGCACAATCCCTTTAATTAAATCCCTCTTGCTTAGTGATATTTTGTAATTTAAAGGGATTTTTAGATTTGTGATTTATTCATTCTTCACTTGTCTCAGGGTGAAGAGGTAGTAAACATTACAGTAAAGGAACTTATTTTACATGGATCATCAGTATTCTGTCAAGCCAAATTGGGACTTTTCTTTAGTATTTTATTGTGAATTAGAAAAACTATATATATATTTTTTTAAGATTTTATTTATTTATTTATTTGACAGACAGAGATCACAAGTAGGCAGAGAGAGAAAGAGGAGGAAGCAGGCTCCCTGCTGAGCAGAGAGCCAGATGCTCGATCCCAGGACCCTGAGATCATGACCTGAGCCGAAGGCAGAGGCTTTTACCCACAGAACCACCCAGGCGCCCCAGAAAAACTATATTTTTAAAGGGTTTTTAAAAGGTATAACAGCTTAAAAAAATGTATGAGAGTGATCTCTAATCCCTTCTGCTTAGGCTGATAATTTAGATATATTAATCACCAAATACTAAAGAATTGGAAGAAAAATCTATTTTAGAATATAGTGTGTATGTTTGAATAAGTGATTCAGCACATTTTGCTGAGGTAAGTGTTTCACAATGTAAATGACAACAGAAAGCTAACATATCTTGGGGATATATATGAGTATAAAAGTTGCGGTGAAGGTTCTTAAAGTCCTTGTAGGGGTATTCCTTTTCTGGCTGGGATTGGGTTACTGGGACATACTAACAAGTCTTATGTAACTCGGTAAATAACACTCATGTTTTTACTCAAGAACCAAGCAAATTACATGAAAGTAAAATTATATTGGCATCAGTTCTCAGAAGTGGGTGACTGAAAAAAAAATAATTTTGGAACAGTTCTAATGTTAGGATACCACTGTTAGACTCCTGGATAAATTAGGACCTTCATATCCTTACCTGGTCATTCTTTCTTTGTGTAGATTGTCAAAAACAGGGTCATAGTGTTTGGTATCTTATTTTAAAAAATCTATTTAAAAAGAACTGTTCATGTTGTGGGATTTTGAGTTTTGTTCTCTTATTTTTCTTCCTAGTATAAAGATGGCATCTGTCTGAAAACTCATGGATATTAAAAAGCATGTAGTAGTAGGGCGCCTGGGTGGTGCAGTTAGTTAAGCGTCGGGCTCGGTTTCCGCTGGGGTTGTGAGATTGAGCTTCTTGTCAGACCCCATACTCAGCATGGAATCTGCTTAATTAATATTCTCTCTCCCTCTGCCCCACCCCCCACTCCAAAAAAAAAAGTCATAACATTTAACAGCACCTACTCTATGCCAGGCACTTTTCTTGGTGCTTTGTGCCTATTAACTCATTTAATTTTCATAATGGAGCTGTTATCCCCATTTTACATAGAGGAAACTGAGGCATACAAAAGTTAGGTGTCATACTCAAAGTCTCCTGGCCTAGTCACTGGCAAAACCCAGATGATTTGAACCAGGAAGTCTGGTTTTAGAATCTGCTCCTAACTACTTGCTGCATGAAGAAAATAAAATCAGGCATTCTAGCACCCAGCAGCTTTTTTAAACTTTTTTTTTTTTTTAATCAGAATGTCCTTCTACTTATATTAAGGCGTATAGATTTTGTTTTAGAAAGCCATTGGCTTAACTGACATGAATATTACTTCCATGTTAGCATTTTAAATGGCTGTACAGATTCTATTATGTGTTAACAAAAAAGGAATTCTATTTTAAATGGCTGTACAGATTCTATTATGTGTTAACAAAAAAAGGGAAACTGAAGGGTGGCTTGGCCCTACTCTCATTCTTTTTTCCTCTTACAGTCTTAAGTAAAATCATGCTACAAATGCTGGTTGAGGATGTGTTCATTCCCCTCTCCCCTCCCTCCCTGATTGTCACCCTAGGCCTCTAAAATCTGGAATCACCTCTGTTGGTGGTCATTGTCTTTGAAATTTTCCTGTGTCTTTTTTCTTTTTTTAAGATCTTATTTGTCAGAGGAACAAATATTTGTCAGGGGAAGTGGGAGGCAGAGGGAAAAACAGGCCCCCCACTGAGCAGGGAACCTGAGGCAGGACTTGATCCCAGGACCCCAGGATCATGACCTGAGCTGAAGGCAGACGCTTAAACCCACTGAGCCACCCAGACCCTCTATAAGGGTCTTTAAAGGAGACTGTTGGTTATTCGAGAAATTTGTCTTATAGCTAGCACTTTCCTTGTTTTAACAGAGATGGCAGGAAAACACTCTGAGAATGTCCTTTTGTAGAAGCCAGGAGGGGCCGTGATGTTCCCAGGGTCATACACAGTAGGGTGGGAGTCATCTGTACATTGTTAAGGTCATGATCACTGATCAGCCATCAAAGGGAGATGATGTCTGAAAGAGTAAAAGGCGGGGGACAGCTTTAGGCAACACCCCTGTTTTGTTTTTTTGTTTTTTTCAGTAGGAGAGAAAAGCATGGTCAGAATGGTAAAGGAGGTTGATAGGCTGAAGTTCTAGGAAAAACCACCACTGTCACGAAACATAATTCAGTGAAAGGGTTGTCTGTGCCAGAGGCGGTAGCAGCAGCAAGGGAGAATCTCGACAAAAGGCAGTTAGATTTGACTCCCTGATTCTTGAATCAAGCCAATTTAAGAATAAAGAAATAAGAAATAGGCGTAAACACTACACACAGTCTTGGGATACCACTGAGGCTATCTTTCGCATTTCTAATTACTAATAAAGCCAAAGACTGAGTTTTGGTATTCTCTTCTTTAAAACGATGACATATCTGGTGATAGGAACCAGTTCTATATCCTCCCTGTGTCCAACAGTAGAGACTGGCACTAACAAAGCCTGTAGCACTGATGTCAACACTGAACACAGGCTTGTTTCTTCTGTTGGAGTGTGAATTCTCATTTTGAGCGTATTTTGTAATATGTGCTAAAGGATTAGGAAATGAAATTCTACAACTTTCAAAAACTGTTTTATTACTGAAAATTTGCTTACCATGAGTGCCTATTCAGCCACTCTGGTCTGGTCCTAGAAAAATCCAGAGCTTACCCTCTTAATCCCTCTTAAGTCCCCTTTTCTCAGGTTAGCCTGGCCTCTTCCTCCCGCAGTGCGTGGGGTTGGTAGCTGGGATCCTGCTTTTACCTTGGGGCTGCTGTATGTAATGACATAGATTGTCCTAAGCCTGGCATGTCAGTATGGTAAATATTTCTAAGTGTTCTTGACTATATGAGGTTTGCAAGAAAGGAAAGCAGAGACTATCAGACCAAGTAGTTTTCTAAACGTTTTGTAGCAGTGCAGTCCTTTCATATGAACTCAGGTGGAAGCCCCAGTGTATAATAGATAAAATCCCCTATTTCTGTCTCTCGTTTCTTTTAAGCAAGTGGGTCACTGGGGCTCTGAAGAGGTTGGCTGACTTGACTTAGGGTCACACAGATCAGCCTTGAAACGAGTAAGGATATGGAGTGGTGATTTTCCTGGTAGTTCTGTAATTGAATTCACTTGTTTGCTTTTCCACTAGTGAAAAGGAAGAAGATGATAATGAGAAAAGAGAAGATCCAGGTGATAACTGGGAAGAAGGTGGAGGTGGCGGCGGTGGTGTAGAGAAATCTTCAGGCCCCTGGAATAAAACAGCCCCAGTACAAGCACCTCCTGCTGCAGTAATTGGTAATCTTAATATTTTATTCTTCTACAGCTGTCTGTGTATAATTCAGTGTACTGTTGGCACGCAGCTAAATGAATGCTTGTAGTAGAATGAGTGGGGTTCCTTTCTGCTCTTAAGAGAGATGTTTGTATTTGTCTATTTGAAGAGTTTCACATCCCGTGTAAAGGAATTTAGACCTTAAGAGATGTGCTTTTCTGTAGGCTCCTTAAATTTATATGTAAACTAACTTGCCAAACTTAAATACTTACAATTTGTGTCAATTTTTGACAATTGGCTAAGGGAAATTGTACCTATGTTTCCACCTGTCTTTATGTTTTTTCCTCTGTTCCTCATTTACTCTGTCTTGAGGCATGAATTCTCAGAAGGGCACATTTTATCACTCCTAAGAGTTGATAAGAAGAGGTTCTTGGTGGGGGCATGAAGAAGTGTTACATCTTCTAGTGGGGTGTTGCCCACCAGAGGGCTGAAGTGTGTGAGCAGGTGCACAGTGTATCTGTGGTATTAACATTTCCTGGTGTGGGGGCATGGTGTTTAGGAAACAGATGTCTAAAAGGGTTCCTTAGGAATGGCAGTGTTGAGAGAAGTTTGAGGAACATTGTGTTAGAATATATACCCATTTTTTTTAAAATGCAGAATAATAGAACAATAGTTCACTCCAAATCTTACTACCCAGAGATCACAAATAATTAGTATGTATCAGTATTCTTGGCATCCTTTCTAGCTCTTTGCTAGGTGTATATCTATATGTTTTTCCATTTAGCTTTTTTTACTTCCTCTCTCTCTGATGACCGACCTGAGCATTGCTAACCTCAGTGTCCAGGTCTCCATCCTCACCCAGTTTGCCCCATCAGCAGCGCTTGCCATAGCTGATCACCCCAGGACACCACAGTCTCCTGCTCCCTCCACTGTTGATTCCATCTCCTTGGTTGGAATTTGTTTTCTCCTGCCTCTGAGAGAGGACCTACCCCAGTGGTCAGCCCCTGCTCCTCTCTTTTCTGTGCCTCCCCCTGCCTCGACAGTGTCCACATGCCGGCAACTCCAAAATTCACACCAGCTAACATCTCTCCTGACCTCCACACATGCTTAACCGGCGAGACGGCATCTCGATATCCGCATATCCCCAGCTGAACTCATATACAGTGGACCCTTGAACAACATGAGGGTGGGGGCCCTGAACCTCTGTGCAGTCAGATCCACGTTTCACTTCTGACTACCCCAAAATTTAACTACTGAGAGCCTGCTGTGACTAAAAGCCTTAAGAGTAACAAACATACCAGTAATCAGTTACTAGTTGTTATCAGTAACAACACATATTTTATATATTTATCCTACTATATTCTTAGAATAAGCTAGAGGGAAAATATAAGCGTAAAGAAAAAATCCATTTACAGTTCTCTACCGTATTTATCAAAAACATGAACGTGTTAGTGGAGCCATGCAATTCAAACCCATGTCAGGGGTTAGCACGCGGCTTTCCTAATCTCCTTGCTGTTCATTCAGTCCCTTAGGCCACAAATCTTGTTGGAGTCCTCTTTGATGCCTTTTCCTTGCTCCACACCTAAATCTCATTTGTCAGTAAATTTGTTTCATCTTTATTTTCAAAATCAGACTCTGTGTGACTAGTTCTCTCTAGGGCCACTGCTACCACCCTGGTTTGAACTATTAATTTTTATATGGATTAATGAGGTCATCTCTTTGCTGGTCTGCCTGCTTCTGTGCATGTCCCCCTCCTCAGAGGAGAAGCTCAGGTTCTCAGTGACCTGCAAGGCCTGGGATCCCTGCCTTGTGATCCCTTCTTCTGACTTGCTGTTTCTTTGAATCTGGTCCTCGCTTACCCTGCTTCTTGAGGATACCAGGTACACTGCTGCCACAGGCCCTTTGTGTCTCTACGTTCTCATCCTCAATCCTCTTTCCTTTATATTAGGAGCCTCTGAGAAAGCTGCTTCTGCAAAGGGCCAGATAAGAGGTAATTTAGATTTTGAGGGCCCTGCGGAAGAGGATTTTAACTGCCCAGCCCTGCTGTGACAGCACAGAGGCAGCTGATGCAGAGACCCAATGAGTGTCGCTGCATTCCAGTGAGCCATTTAGGAAAGCTGGAGTCGGACCAGATTTGGCTTGTTTGCCTACTCTAGCTAGGTTTGCCTCCTTATGGCTTTTAGGCCTTGTTTGGTTTCCACCTCAACACTGAGACCTGTCGGTCGTGTGCTCCCTTTACAAACCCTTCCCCCACTCATTTTTGGTATGGCACCAACCTTTATGTGGATGCGTCTCCTCCCTCGAGCCGAGCACTGCCCCACAGTACTTTTTGCAGTGACAGAACAGCATTGTTCGCCGAAATAGCTGCTAGCCACAGGTGGTTGTTGTGCACTTAAAATGCTACTAGATTACTAGAACTAAGGAACTGAATTCTTAAGTTTTTTCAGATGGCTGCATGTGGCTAGCGGCCTGAATATCCTGTCCAGTTCATGAAGGCATGTCCTTAACGTTCGTATCTTCCACCGTGCAGTTTAGAACAGCGCCTGACACAGCAGGTGCTCGGTCACTAATGAATGCGTGCGATACTGCAGCTTTCCCACACTTAATTAAAAGCTGTATGAGACAATAAGCCTTTATAGTATTAGTCAGATGGCTGCATTATTGCAGCTAATAAATGATGGCGTAGGCGTTTATTTGAAATGAAGTTTTTGATAAATGGAAAACACATAAAATACTGAATCCATATTGAGAATGGGGAGAGAAAAAATGATACATAAGGAAAGGCTGAAAGGTTCTGTCCCGAAAACATTAGCCATCCTGGAAGACTTTGGGCTGCTCAGCTGCCTCGTTCTTTTCGTGCTTTACCTGTGTTTATAAAATAAGACAAAGAGCCTTAAAATCCATTGATGTGGAAGACAAGGAAATTATTAAAGATATGTAGTGGTTTGTTTTTACTAGTCTTTTAGAAGTAAATACATACACAGGCATTTTCAATAAGCACATTCTTTACACGTGGCGTGTTACGTAGCCCCGCGAACAGATACAGAAGTCATTACCCCCATCTACCTGTATGTAAACTGAGGGCTCGGGTGGTGCTGTTCTGAAAGACGGGAGCTGACAGACTGTCGCCCAGATCCACAAACAAGATTCCTCTCCCACTGCAGTCAGTTTGAAAGAACTCATTTACATAGGTAATCGAAGTGATCGAAGTGTTGTACATGGAGAGAAGTTAGAAGACTGCCCCTGAGAGAGAAGAGTATTTTCACTGTCAGACATTTTCTCAGATAACTTTGTTCTGTTGTCCAGAGAGACTTCTCGTGTAGGTATTGGGTTTTTTTCTGTAATTGTCAGGTCATTGGGAATGTGGGACTAGCTTATTAGAATGCCAAGGCATTTGAATAGTTTCTCTAAACTGTTATGAAATGTTAGTTACAGAGACCCCAGAACCGGCAATGACTAGCGGTGTGTATAGGCCTCCTGGAGCCAGGTTAACCACAACAAGGAAAACACCACAAGGACCACCAGAAATCTACAGTGATACACAGTTCCCATCCCTGCAGTCCACTGCCAAGCATGTAGAAAGCCGGAAGTAAGTACTGTCAACTCCTGCCTTTTGTCTGGGAATCCTGTCCCTTGGCCAGCGAGTGGGATATAGGAGATAGGAAAACCCACCTGAGGTGGAGGGGAGGGGATCTCCTTGGTAAAGCGCAGGCTACAGCCGACAGGCAGCTGTGCATTCATTACGTGGGACCTACAAGCCTAAGGGTGGAGAAAGGGGTAAGGACCCCAGAAGGGGGCAGTGGGTAAGAAGCACCAAAGACAGACATTGTCTACAAAAGTTTCTTTATTCCTGGTTTGTATTGTTCTGTAGCTATGACATGTATCTATTTAGAATTCTTTGTAAGCACATGTTCCTTATAACATGGAAACTAGAAATGAGCAATATTTCATTGCATTCCCAGTTGATGTGAAGAGATGAAAGATGTTGGCATTTATAAATCTAATATTAAAATAATCTTATTTCAGCAGGTACTTAAAATGAATGCTACCTGGAATTAAATGACCACATATGGCACTTCCACATCCTTTGTAGGGACATGAATTTTTTTTTTTTTTAAAGTAAATAAAATGGCAAGAAATGTAAAGGACATCAGATGGAAATACTGGTTTTGGGGGGGAGAGGGTGCTTTTAAAGTAAATCCCAGTCTTTGTCTCTTTGAGAGCCCATCTGTCTTGAACTTAAGCCTCCGTTGGACTTGCTCCTCTGCTCTGTCCTACAGAATAAGGGGCAGTGATTCCCCCCACACAACTTGCTTTATCTGATCCACTCCCATCAAGGAGAAGTGAGGAGAAATCACTGAATAATGAGTAGAACCTGACTTGAATCAGAAAATTGTTGCCCTTAGGCATAAAGAGATATATTGTTTGTATTTGCTAAAAATAAAAGTGACTCTTAGAAGGAATCACCATGTCATCGGATAGCCTTTTGACTTTGCAGTTGTCTTCAAGTTGGTCCCAAAATAGGTTTGCAGTAAACAGTATTCAAATAGATTGCTGCCACAGAAAATAGGACCATAGAGATTAAATATTTTATGTTTTCTGTTTCTTTGAAGCCCAGAAAATGATCTGATGATGATTTTATGTGCAGGTTTCCCCTGCTGTCGAAAAGAGAATTCTATGAAATGGTTCCTAAGCCAAAAAGGCTTAAAGCAAAAAGAGTCCCCACTTTCTGAAAGGTTGCATTACACTGCTTTGCTTTTACCAGAAGACCTACTTTCTTTCCTAACTTACACTAACTGAAAGAAATCTGAAGAGGATTTTCACTGTTATGAAAAAATATGTCACCATACTAATGTAGGTCTTTTGTAAAAGCGAGTGGTGTAACCCAAACTTAGGGAAAGCAGGATTCCTCTACCACTTTCCCCTCTTCTTCCTCCCTCAGGCTACTTCAAAGGGGGAGGGGTGGCTTTTTTTTTTTTTTTTTTGGGAGGATCAACAACCTAGTGAAGAAGAAATTTACTGATTACATTTCTTTTCCCTTAGGGATAAAGAAATGGAGAAGAGCTTTGAAGTAGTAAGACACAAAACTAGAGGTAGGGATGAGGTTTCAAAAAACCAGGCCCTTAAACTTCAGCTAGACAACCAGTATGCTGTGCTTGAAAATCAGAAAAGCAGCCACACACAGTACAATTAAGGAATGGTCTTTGCTAACCCTTCTAAGGTAACTAGACTGCAGCTAACCACCAGGAACAGCCATTCATCATCTGATCTCTGCTGGACCCACAGCCGATGCAGACCACTCGATATAAGTGACTGGCCCTGTGGCCCTGTGGAGATGCAGGTGTCACAGCTGCTCTTTGTATATATTGGATTTAGGGGGATTCTCACTGTTCTATAAATGTGTGAACTAGATTCAGCAGTGTTCTTTCGTTGTTACTCTGAAATACAAAAACAAACTGCAGCCAGTGGTCATTTCAAAATCTTTTTATGTTCAGATACTGAGCCTTCGTAAGGGCTGACTACCTCAGGTTTGCTGCACTCGTTGCGGACTTCATGTGGATCACAACTTCTGGACACGGAAGGTTACAGCTAGTATGTGTCGGTGTGAAGCTTGAAACCAGCTCTACTGGATTCCTATCAGAAATCCTGCAGAAAGTCAGCCATCTGGGTTCTGATCTGCTGTAAAAGATGAAGATTTAAGTGACCTTAATTAACCTGTTCTGTGCCCCACCCTTAAGGATACTCTGTAGTGGGCTGTGTTAGACTTCCTGGAACGTGCCGCTCTCAAAAGAACTCATGTGTTCAGATAATCTCTGTAGGGTTGTGATTTTATAATTTAAGCTTTGAGTTGTATTCTGAGGTAACCACAAATTAAATTCAACCAAACTTGGGTCCACCAAGTGGGAAAGGGGGTAGGGGAGGGAGTAATCTTATTTCTTTTAGTAATTCTTTATTTGGGTAGTGCTTTTTCTGTGTTCCACACATTAAGGCCTTTTTTTTTCCTTTTTTTTTTTTTTTTTTTTTTTTTTTTTTTTTTTTTTTTTTCTTTGACAGAGCATATCGCTTGGTTAAATAAGTGACCTGAAATATGCATTAGAATTGTGAAATGTCTCGTGAATTTGCCAATCCCTAGAGTGGAACCAAATAGCCTTTGATGTCAAGGGCAGTGGATGTGGGGGGCTCTACTTCAGGTGCTGCTAAGCCTCCTCTAATCAGGTCTAAACTGTACAGTAAACTGCAGTGGAAAAAGTGTGTGTTCTGCTCAGGCCAAGGGATTCACTGACCAGCCCTTAGCAGTTCAGAGCGACATGAGCAGAACCTTAACCTAAAACCCACTTAGGTTTTCACAGATCTTGTATATCTTTGACAGGATTTCCAGATACACTTGTGCCCAAATTTAACAGGTATTGGACATTCTACAGATGCAGTGATTGTGCCAGTTTAGCTCTGTTACCAACCTCCTGGTATGTCTTTATGTTCATTTTGAAGAGTCAGGGGTGAAAGACAGGCGATGTAGCACTTCTGTTTTTAATAATTACAGCTTAAACTATTCAGTAATTTTTAGTCCTTACAGGGACTTCAGGAAGCTACCCAGGATTACTGAAAAGTCTTTCCATCTAATGAGATAGTCTGGTAATTTACTAGTTTTGTATCTTTGGTTCAGTAGAAATACTTACAAAGTGGAATGTGACCACTTGACACAGAGTCTGGGTTTCTCTCTAATAAATCCCTTTGCCAAATGCAGGAGTTGCAGACTTGCACCTGGCAAGAGTTAAGCAAGTGAGCGAGTAAAACTACCCCGGTGTGGGGGCATCTCCTCCAGGAGTTCAGTCTTGATGAAAGTGTCAGTGCAGAAATTGACTCCTGGGAGGTCACAGTATCTCCTGACAGGACCTGCCAACCACATCTGGGCCATGACTTTGGTGGTGTTTGAGGTGGCAGGCGGGGTGCCTGCCTTCTGGTGTACTGGGGTGAGCAGCTGAGCCAGCCAAGGAGAGGTTGGATGATTAAGCAAGAAACAAGGGATTCTTGGTTAAACTGAAGACTTCATTTGGGAACCAAAAATCTTAACAAATAATCTCTTGGATCTTGAGCCACATATTTCCCCTGAAAAGTACGCATTTTTTTTTCCAGCAAAATTTTGTTGGGGGTTATGTTACTGAGGAATGAACTGAGATGAGTATGTGGAACTTTTATTTAATAGCATACTATACTAGAAATCTGAAGACCTGCAGGAGATTTAAAATTTCAACTCTTGTTATAACTTTTTAAAAGATTGTGAAATATAAAGATGCACATGAATCAAGTTTTAATATACTGTATGATGGGTGGGTGAGGCTGTCCATTGTACCATTTCTTTCTTTGAATTCTCAGGCATGGTTTGGCAGTGCAAGAACTCTGTAACATTGACAAATTCAATAAAAAGTAAATATATGGATTGTGTAGTCTGATTGTTTTTATTTATTCCCCACCCCCAGTAGTTTCTATTTTTAACCCTTAACATGTATCCTCCGTTTTTGAAAATAGCTAATTGATGCCACTCCTCCATCGCTGGAGGAGGGTGGTACTCTTCAACTCCTGTTCCACGAACCAGTTTGCAGAATGTTAACAAGACAGACCTGCAATGAAGGGGGCTGCAAGGGAATCCACAATCTTCATTGTGTAGAAGAATGATCTCGGGCCTTGTCCCAGGAGAAGCTTACACATTTGTCAAATGAGCAACCATTTTAAAGTTCAGGATTTAGTCTGCATTATAGTTCCTACATTTTCTAGGCTAGAGAAGGTATATTTTAAGTCACTTTTGGTAATGGAGTTTTAATGTTTAATGTTAACAATTGCTACTAGGTCATTCTGGCTACTTGATTGAGATTTTTCTTGACAGCCCTACTTAAAATAGAACACTTAACCAAAAAAAAAAACAACCAGTCCCTGTCACTAACGTCCCTCTTAAAATCTTCCATATTTGGGGGTTTTGTTTTTTGGTGTTTTTTATTTTTTTCTTGAGCCGAATGTTGCACTTCTAAAGTTTACATGTAAGTACTGTTTTTAGTATAGTCTCAAAAATTGTGCAACCATCACTCTGAATTCTGGGACATATTCCTCATCCTCCCCTCCCCCTGCCAAACTCCATACGCATTAGCAATCCTTTACCATTTCCCCAAGTCCCCTGCCCTAGGCAACAACTATTCTTCGTCTCTTGGACTTCTTCTGGACATTTCCCAGAAACAGGGCTGTTCAACATACGGTCTTCTCTGACTAGCTTCTGTGACTTGGTATGCGTCTGAGGTTGTCCGTGTAGCACGCATTAGCACTCTGGTCTTCGTATTCCCAAACAGCTGTGTGGACACCATGTTCAGTATCACTTGAACATTTGGGTTGTTTCCACTTTATCCTTGTTAATGAATAATGCCGCTATGAACTTTCATGTATAAGTTGTCAGTATGTTTTCAATCCTTTCTCTGTATTTAGGGGTGAAATTGCTGGGTCATACACCTTTTTGAGTCACTGCCAAACTTTTAAGTGGCTGCACCATGTTACATTTCCACCAGTGCTATCTGAGGATTATGATTTCTCCACATGCTCATAATTACATAGTTACCTGACGAGTTCTAGTCATCCTAGTTGGTGTGAGCTGGTATCTTGTGGTTTTGATCTGCACTGCCGTAACTAATGACTAGTGATGCTAAATATCCGTGTGCTTACTGGCCATTTGTGTATCTTTGGAGAAATGTCTATTCAAATCTTTTGCTAATTTTTTGTTTTTGTTTTCATTATTGAGTTTTTTATATATTCTGGATACTTGTCCCTCATCATTGTAATTGGTAATTATCTTCTCCCATCTTTACTTTCTTACTGTGTTTTGAAGCACAAATGTTTTTAATTTTGATGAACCCCAATGTATCTTGTTCCTTTTGTTGCTAGTGCTTTGAGTGTGTCTAAGGAATGTGACCTAACCAAGGTCATAAATATTTATCCTTATTCTAAGAGTTTTGTAGTTTTAGCTCTTCCATTTAGATATTTAATCCATTCTGAGTTCGTTTTAGAATATGGTGTGAGGTAGGAGTCTAACTTGGTTCTTTTACATGTGGATATCCAGTCATCCAGTGCCATTTGCTGAAGACTCCTCTCTCGTTTGGCATGCTAAACATTTTACTTGTCTATCTGCCTTTACTGGGATGTGAGACTGGTCTGGAGTAGAAACCTGCAGGAAGGGATGTTGAGTTTGGAGTGCGTGATAGGAATAGGGAAGAAGAGCCAGGCTGATTATGCTGACCGACGAAAGCGTTGAGGCCAGAATCCATCCACACAGGCATTCCCTGGAAACGTTGGAGTTTCACTTCCAGAGTATTGCAATAAAGCAAATACTGTAATAAAGTGAGTCAAATGAATTTTTTGGTTCCTCTGGACAAAAGTTATGTTTATACTGTAGTCCATTTAAGTGTGCAAATTGCACTATGCTTAAACAATTTACATGCTTTAATTAAAAATATTGCTATGAAATAACTATCATCAGGGCTTCTGGCAACCCATAATCTTTTTGCTGGGAGGATCTTGCCTTGATATTGATGGCTTCTCACTGACCAGTGTGGTGGTTGCTGGAGGTTGGGGTGGCTGGGGCAATTTCTTAAGACAACAATGAAGTTTGCGGTATTGACTCTTCCTTTCACAAAGGATTTCTGTGTAGCATTGTGATGCTGTTTAATAGCATTTAAAAAAAAAAGATTTATTTCTTTTAGAGAGTGCGCCCACGTGTGTGTACCAGTGACAGGAGGGGCAAAGGAAGAGAATCTGAAGCAGACTCCCTGCTGAGTATGGAGCCTAACGCAGGACTTCGATCTCATGATCCTGAGATCATGACCTAAGAGGAGACCAACAATCAGATGCTTAACTGACTAAGCCACCCAGGTGTACCTCTACTTGATAATATTTTACCTGCAGTAGAACTTCTTTCAGAATTGGACTCAGGCCTCTGAAACCCTGCCACCACTTTATCAGCTCAGTTCATGGGATATTCTTGGTCCTTTGTTGCCATTTCTTTTCATTTAAGATTTTATTTATTTGAGAGGGAGGGAGAGAGCTAGAGCAAGAGAGCGAGCACAGGAGCAGGAGGGAGGGCCAAAGGGAGAGGCAGACTCCCCACTGAGCAGGGAGCCCGAGGTGGGCTGCATCCCAGGACCCAGAGATCTTGACTTGGGCCGAAGGCAGACACTCAACCAACCGAACCACCCAGGTGCCCGCACTTTGTTGCCAGTTCAGTAACCTTTACTGCATCTTTATTAGAAGTTTCCATTTCAAGAAACCACTTTCTTTGCTCATGCATAAGAAGCAAGTCCTCATCCATTCAAATTTTATCGTGAGACTACAGCAGGTCAGTGCCGTCTTCAGGCTCCACTTCTAGTTCTGCTATATCCACACAGCAGTTCCTTCCTCCACGGAAGTCTTAAACCCCTCCAAGTCACCCATGAGGGCTGCACTTCCAAACTCCTTGTTAATGTTGGTATTTTGGCTTCTTCCCATGAATCACGAAATGTTCTTAATGACAACTAGGATGGTGAATCCTGCCCAGAAGGTTTTCAGCCTATCTTTCTCGGATCCATCAGAGGAATCACTCTCTATGGCAGTTAGAACCTTACACAATGTATTTCTTAAATAAGAAGTCTTGGAAGTCAAAATTATTCCTTGACCCGTGGGCTGCAGAGTGAATATTGTGAGCAGACATGAATATACTGATTTTGTCCATCTCCATCATAGCTCTTGGGTGACCAGGTACATTGTCAATGGGAAGTAATATTTTGAAAGGAATCTTCTTTTTCTGAGCAGTAGGTCTCAACAGTGGGCTTAAAATATTAAGTAAACCATGTTGTGAATCGATGTGCTGTCCTCCAGGCTTTATTGTTCCATTTATAGAGCACAGGCAGAGTAGATTTAGCATAATTCTTTAGGACCCTAGGATTTTGGAATGGTAAGTGAGCACTGGCTTCAACTGAAAGTGACCATCTGCACTGCCTCCTAATGAGAGTCCCTCTGTCCTTTGAAGCTTGCCCCGACTTCTCTACCTATGAAAGTCCTAGATGGAATCTTCTTCCAACATAGGGCTGTTTGCCTACATTCAAATTCTGTTGTTTCGTGTAGCCCCCTCCATTCATTATCTTAGTTCCATCTTCTGGATAATTTGCAGCTTCTGCATCAGCCCTTGGCAGCTTCACTTTGCACCTTGATGTTATGGAGATGGCTTCTTCCCTTAAACCTCATGAACCCCCCTCTGCTGCCTTCAAACTTGTCCTCTGCAACTTCCTCCCCTCTCTCAGACTGCACTGAAGAGTCAGGGCCTTGCTCTGGACTAGGCTTTGGCTTAAGGGAATGTTGTGGCCGGTTTGATCTTTCCAGAACACTTATCGACAATAAAGCTGTTCTGCTTGCTTATCATTTGTGGTGTTCCCTGTGGTAGCACTTTTAATTTCCTTCAAGAACTTTTGTTTTGCATTCCCCACTTGGCTGCCTGGTGCAAGAGGCCTACCTTTCAGCCTGTCTTGGCTTTTGACATCCTTCCTCGCTAAGCTTAGTCATTTCTAGCTTTTGATTAACGTGAGAGACATGTGACTCTTCTCTCACTTGAACACACAGGGTTCTTAATTGCCCTGATTTCAGTATTATTGTGTCTTAGGGAAGAGGGGGGCCGGAGGAGAAAGAGACAGGGAAATGGCCATTCGGTGGAACAGCCAGAACACACACCACACATTTATTGGGTAAGCTCAGGTCATGGGTACAGTTGGTGGAACCTCAAAACAATTATACAATAGTAACATCAGTGATCACTGGCTACGGATCACCGTAACAAACAACGATAATGGAAACGTTTGAACTACTGTGAGAATTACCAAAATGTGACAAGGGAAACACGGAGTGAGCAAATGCTATTGGGAAAATGACACCAATAAATTTGCTCGATTCAGCATTGCCGCAAACCTGCAAGTGGTAAAAAATGCAGTATTGGCAAAGCACAATGAAGCAAAATGCCTAGAATGAGTTATGGCGCTATTTACGAAGTGGAGACAGAAGTTAGTGGGGTGACTGGGCTGGGCAGGAGAACCAAAGTAGAGAATCCTGTAAACAGATACTCTAATAAGTATGAAACTGCAGGTCTGTGATGGTTCTAATTCACCACCCAGCTATGTATTCAGGCATTAATGGGGCCTGCAGAATGCAGGCAAGTTCTGAATTGCTTCCTGAGCTTGATCCAAAGGTAATGAATATTGTGAAGGATACATTAATCAAGGAAAAGAAATAACTGCTTTAAATAAGCATTTTTATTACCTAAAAATAAATGAGAGGAATTATGTCCACATCAAGGATTTAGGGGAGACTATGCGCGCGCGCACACGCACACACACACACACACACACACTCATTAAAGTAGCGTCTGGACATTGTAGTCAGTTGAGACCAGAATTCTGTGGTTCCTGGACATATGTAGTAACACAGAAGCTAGGTGGAGCTTCAGTTGTAATTCATGTCACTTGGGAACACCCTCCCCCAGCTGAACTTACCAGGGATCCCATCAGAGCATGCAGCAAGAAACTTCTGTAAGGTTGAGTTCCTTTGTCTCCAAATACAATGGAAAATAGTGCATAAGTACAAAGGTCCCAGGGATAGAGCATCCCAACCCGGAGCTGTCCTCGCTGTTACAAGGCTCAAACATACAGCTTTAGTAGCGGGTGCGAGGCTGGGTGAACAACTAAGTAGGAGGCAGTCATGCCCTCACTTAAAGGGGTAGCAGATTTAACAGGGAATAACTTTTGAAGTTTCTTGCAAATACTTAGTGTGATGTTCCACATTTTGCAATGACATTTCAGGAAACATGGTCTTCTGTTTTTGTCTTCCTTTAGACCTGAACAATTTTAGACCCCAAGCTCTGAAGATTTAAATCTTAAACCAGCAGATTTTACTTTTTCTTACCTTGTTAGAACAAGTGGCAGTAATTTTCTATATCCTCTCTCTACACCAGTTGGATCATTTTATCTTTTTCCCCCAGGAAAACTCGAACTTTGATTTTTTAAATCTTTTTTCATCTTTACATACAAAATAAACTTTTAAAAAAGATTTTATTTATTTATTTGTCAGAAATAGAGCATGCACAAGCTGGGGGAGCAGCAGACAGAGGGAGAAGTAGGCTCCCCACTGAGCAGGGAGCCCGATGCGGGGCTCGATCCCAGGACCCTGGGATCATGACCTGAGCTGAAGGCAGATGCTTAACTGACTGAGCCACCCAGGCATCCCCAAAATAAAATGTTGTGTTTTTTTTTTTAATGTTAGCATATAGAAACAATCAGGGCAGAGACCGTGTCCTTCCTTTTTAACGCCAAAGTTTAGACCATCTCTCATCCCTAAAAAAGGCTGCAGTTTTTATCCTGGGTGAGCAACTTTCTTCATAAGAAGCAGGGAGATTCTACAGGTATTGTTGTGGTTCTCAAACTCCTGCTTTTGGCATAACCCGAAGGTTTTTCAAAAATACTGATGCCTTGGGACGCCTGGGTGGCTCAGTTGGTTAAGCGGCTGCCTTCGGCTCAGGTCATGATCCCAGCGTCCTGGGATCGAGTCCCACATCAGGCTCCTTGCTCTGCAGGGAACCTGCTTCTCCCTCTGCCTCTGCCTGTGCTCGCTTACTCTCTCTCCTCCTCTCTCTGACATAAATACTGATGCCTGACTCCCTCGTGCTCCCCTCCCCTACGCAGTGTGCCTTGCCCACAGGGAATTTGTGTGTGTGTGTGTGTGTGTGTGTGTGTGTGTGTGTTAATGTTCCCCAGTTAATTCTAATGTGTTTGGGACACACTGGGTTACTTCCAAATAAGAGACAGAAGACTTCTCTGTGACTGAGCTGGAAAAGTCACAGGGCTAGAGAAATGGAGAAATTGTTTTCAGTTATATTCTTAGCCCAGAAAGGATGATCATGTTTGTAAATGCATTCTTGGATACTCTGTATGATTATTTTTTTAGAATTTTATTTATTTATTTATTTGTCAGAGAGAGTGAGCACAGGCAGACAGAGTGGCAGGCAGAGGCAGAGGGAGAAGCAGACTCCCTGCTGAGCAAGGAGCCCGATGTGGGACTTGATCCCAGGACGCTGGGATCATGACCTGAGCCGAAGGCAGCCGCTTAACCAACTGAGCCACCCAAGCATCCCTTGGATACTCTGAAATGGGGGCAAATTCATACTGAAGTGGGGGGAGGATCTGTAAGGTGAAATATTAAATTTTTTTGATTTTATGTATACCTATTTATAGTTCAGGAATTATCGAAATAAATACCATACCTTTTTTTTTAAAGAATTTATTTATTTATTTGACAGAGATCACAAGTAAGGAGAGAGGCAGGCAGAGAGAGGAGGAAGCAGGCTCCCTGCTGAGCAGAGAGCCCGACGAGGGGCTCGATCCCAGGACCCCGAGATCATGACCTGAGCCGAAGGCAGAGGCTTAACCCACTGAGCCACCCAGACACCCCTGTACCATACCATTTTTAAGATTTCCCATCATTTCTTAGAAAATGACCTCACCATTAACAGGATTCCTGTAGCTACTTTGTTTTCCTTCTCTATACAGTGATCTTATTCCAGTGGCCTTGTGTCTTGACAGTAAATGTGACTATTCCAGAATTCACTCCCTGCAATTGTTAATCTGCCCTACCCTGCTTGTGGCCACTTTTAATTTGCTCGTCCATTATGTTGCCCAGTTACAAAACCTCTGGGTTTTACGGGTTTCTTCAGTTCTCCCTGATGACTCCAAAATGAACCATAATTAACTTTGCAAGAGATAAGCATCGGCATCTGCAGAATCCCGCAGCTCGTCTGCTTAGGAATTGGAACCTCAGATGCTTCTACCACCCACACTCTTGGCCTGAGATTCACTTCACTCACCAGCTTCTTCCTTTTAAGGGTCAGATGGTTGCACTTAGCATCCTTTTAAATGGTGGGTAGGCACAGACAGGAGTCCTCTTAGGCTCGATTTTGGCTTTAACATGCTGGCACCATTGCGATTTTCTTCCTGGGTTTCTCTGATTTTACAGTTGAAATGTATGTCTTTAATTAGAACCTGAATTAAAGCTGGAAATCAGGAACTCCCATCCTCAACAGCACCGTGAGAATGAGGGTAAAAGAAGGTTGCAAGCTTCCATTATACTTCTTCGTTCTTCCCTGACATTCCCTTCTTCCTCCTTTCTCCTTCTTTTAAACCTTAGCTCCAGCTAAGAGCTAAAAAAATCAGGGCGCCTGTGGATGGCTCAGTGGGTTAAAGCCTCTGCCTTCAGCCCAGGTCATGATCCCAGAGTCCTGGGATCGAGCCCCTCGTCGGGCTCTCTGCTCAGCAGGGAGCCTGCTTCCTCCTCTCCCTTTCTGCCTGCCTCTCAGCCTACTTGGAATCTCTGTCAAATAAATAAATAAAATCTTTAAAAAAAAATCATTGAAGTGTTAAATAGTAAATCATTCATTGGAATTTTTAAAAAGCACTCGTACAGTGGGCTGCCTGCCTGGCTCAGTTGATTAAGCAACTGACTCTTGATTTCAACTCAGGTCCTGATCTCAGGGTCCTGAGTTTGAGCCCTGAGTTGGGCTTCATGCTTCGGGCAGAATCTGTGTGGGATTCTCTCTCTCCCTCTGACCCTCCCCCTGCTTGTGTTCTAAATAAATAAACAAAACAAATAAATAAAATCTTATAGTAAAAAAATACACATAGTATTTAACCTTGAGCCAGGCACACTTCTAAATAGGAACAAGTGTTGCTCATTTAATCCCTGGCCGTCCCTTCACTATGAGAAAATAGGATCTTAGAGGTTAAGTAGCTTGCCTAAACCCCAAGGCTGGTAATGAAGGTCCTGGAATTCTACCCCAGGTGTTTTGGCTCTAGCACGTTCTTAACCATGAGGCTTTGCTTCCACTCCTCTAGCTAGAATTAATGCTGGAGAAGCGAGGTGGGAAAGAAACATTTCTCTGGTTTGACTTGAAAATGCTTTCTGCCGAAGTCCCATCCCAAGGTCAGCACAGATGCAGTAGAGCCCGGCTTCTCCACGGCCTGCCTCTCAGGACAGCAGCACATGGATTTCCTAACGTGGAGGTGAGTTGTACTCTCCTTTATTTAATTGCTGGGAATGGGATTTTGTTTTTCTTAGGACATTGTATAATGAAAAACTTGAGAGAATAGTGTAATAGATGCCCTTGAACCCATAACCCACCTTCTATGATTATCAACTTGCAGTCACTCTCCTTTCACTTATGAACACCCTCCCTGCTCCCTGGATCACTTTAAAGCGAAACCCAGATCTATTTCATGCGTAAATATTTCACCTAGGAATAAAGACTCTTCACCATAATACCATGACCACACCTAAAAGCCAAACGTTTTCTTAATATCAAACGTGTTGTTGGCCTTCTGATCCTTTCATTTCACATGGTGCTTTAAAGTTGGTTTGTTGGAAACAGAATCCAAGCAAGGATGACCTGTTGCATTTTGTTTTCTAGGCCTCCCAGATTTCCCCCCTTTATTCTTAACATTCAGTTATTGAAGAAACCTGCTCATTTGACTTGTAGAATTTTCCACATTCTGAATTTAGCAGGTTGCTTTCCTAGACCTCCCAGGAGTCATGTGCCCGTCATTAATTGATTGCCTCTAGCTTCCAAAGCTGCCCTTCTTTGCCCCGTGTTGTGATTCAGGAACTCTGGACCCTGTGTCCATCTCTCCTGTGCCGACTGGCTTTGCCAGCAGAGGGTGCTGGAGCAGCACTGTAGAGTGAGGAAGCCTGACGGCCTTTCTTTTGGTCTGCAGAGCGGCTGGCAGATCGCTGTGTGGGGCCTAGCGCGTGCTCCTCAACAGCCCTTGTGGTTCAGCTACAACTCTCGCCGTCCAAGTTTCTCTGCCAAGGTCAGGCTGGGTCCTGTGATGGCAACTGCGTTCTCCCCTCATGGATTTGAGCCTCAGGTTTGAGCAGGACCCTAGCTTTAAGATCTAAGTTCCTTGGGTGCTCAGTGTTCCTCAGCTGTAGGGGTGAGCCTGCTCTCTGCGGTCACTGCTGCTGTACCCCAACATACCTTTTACCCTTCTAGTAGTTAACTGAACTTTTTACTAGTTCGTAATTCTTTGTTACATTTTTCCTCTTACACTGACTGGTTTAATTTGTTTCCTGGCTGATGAAATGGTAGCAGGAAGGGTCTCAGGGGAGAAACCTTCCAAGTTTGGATTTGGGGATTGGTTTGCTGGTGCCTTTGGATTCAAGTGAAATGATGAGCTCCCTGCCAGGGGGAATGGGCTGCTCATGATCCGTGACATGCTGTGGTATTACAATGAAGGTACTACCTCTGCTGGGGATGAAGCAAGTGCCTTGGGAGCCCCTGAGACGGGCTGCACTTGACCTTTACGGCAGTAACGATGACTGTGACGACCCAGGAGGAGCTGCTTCTGTACCTACTGGAGTGCCCCTGGGAATAAATGGCAGGCTCGGGTCCTTAAACTCTCAACTCAAGTCCTGTAGTCCAAGGGCCAGAGAGCTTCCAGGCCAAACCTAATAGAATCATTTCATGTAGCTGGGGACTAATTGATGTTCCTGAAACCAAAGTGTGCAGAATGCAGAATGACAACTTGAGTTGAATTCACAACCTCATTATGTGTCTCATGTGACATTTAGAATATTGATTGGGAAAGAGGGTGCTTGAAACTTGGAATGGCAACATCTGGTTGGACTCAGCCTAAACCGAGACTTAAAACTTCAAGTCTCAGGGTGCCTAGCTGGCTTGGTCGGTAGAGCATGCGACTCTTGATTTTGGGGTCGTGAGTTAGAGCCCCATGTTGGGCATAAAGCCTACTTTAAAAAACTAAACTAGATTTTTTTTAAAGATTTTATTTATTTGACAGAATTCACAAATAGAGAGGCAGACAGAGAAAGAGAGAGGGGGAAGCAGGCTCCGATCTGAGCAGGGAGCCCGATGCGGGGCTCGATCCCAGGACCCTGAGATCATGACCTGAGCCAGGCAGAGGCCTAACCCACTGAGCCACCCAGGCACCCCTAAGATTTATTCTCTTAGCCACTTTCAAATATGCAATACAGAACTGTAACTATAGTCACCATGCTGTACACTACATCCCCAGGACTTACTTAGCTTATAACTGGAAGTTTGTACATTTCAATCCCCTTCACTCAATTTTCCTATTCCATCCCCTACTGCTGGTCACCACCTATCTGTTGTCTGTATCTGAGTTTGGTTTTTTATTTTATCTTTTTTTGTTTGTTTGTCTTAGATTCCACATGTAAGTGAGATCATCTGGTGTTTGTCTTTCTCTATCAGACTTTTTTGACTTGGCATGATGCCCTCAAGGTCCATCATGTTACAGGTGGTAAAATTTCTTTCCTTTTTTATGGATGAATAGTTTTCCTGTGGAGTGTGGGTGTGGGTGTTTTGCGTGTATACATCAGTGTCCTTATCCTTTCAGCCATGGGTGGACTTTACTTGGGTTGTTTATTATAAATAATCTGCAGTGAACATGTAGACATCTTGTCAGGCTACTGCTTTTACTTCCTCTGGATAAATGCCCAAAAGTGAAGCTGCTGGATCATAGGGTAGTTCTATTTTTAATTTTTCCTACTATTTTCTATAATGGGCGTAACAATTTATATTCCCACCAAAAGTGCAGGAAGGTTCATTTTTTTCCCCCTCTGCTTGACAACACTTGTTATTTCTTGTCTTTTTGATAATAGCCTTTCTGAGAGAGGTTAATTGTTACCTCCTTGTGGTTCTGATTTGTATTTCCTTGGTGTTTAGTGATGCTGAGGCACCTTTTCACATACCTGTGGGCCATCTGTATGACTTCTTTGGGCAAAAGTCTATTCAGATCATCTGCCTGTTTTTTTAATTGGATTGATTCTTTTTGTTCCTCAGTTGTATGAGTTTTTATATAATTTGGATATTAACCCCTTCTCAGATATGATTTACAGGGGGAAACTTGAGCCCTCCACACCTGGCAGTTTCTGCCTACACCTTTTGCAACCCCCTTAGAACTGTGTGATCCCCAGTGGGTAGGCTGACCTGGCCTGCAGCGTGGGTCATGGCTGGAACATTTCTTGGTGGGGTCAGCAGGACAGAGTACAGGCTGCTTGGTGCCACGGGCTGATCCCGCCACGACCCTGGGAGCAGTGATGTTGAGCAGCTCTGAGTCTGGACCTGAGGCTGGCATATGGTGCCGGGAGAACTTCAACCCCAGGGCACCTGGGCGGCTCAGTCGGTTAAGCCTCCGACCCTTGATTTCATCTTCGATCATGATCTCAGGATGGTGAGATTGAGCATTGCACTGGGCTCTGTGCTGGGCATGGAGCCTGCTTAAGATTCTCTCTCTCCCTCTGCCCCTCCCCTGCTGCTCTGTCTCTTTCTCCAAAACAAAATGAAACAAAATAAAACCAAACCACCTCAAGCCTGAGAAGGCACCACCCACCCAGCAATGCCCACCCACCCCAGGCTGGCGGTACCAAAGACAAGGAACCCATGCATTCCAGCACCACAGGTGAGGCCCAAGACACAATGGGCTGCACCTCTTACGGATCTTCCTATAAATGATGAGCATGTCACAGTTCCTCCCTGGAAAGCAAACCATTAACGGCCTTGCATTTACCATTCATGCAGATGAAGCAGGAGAAGAGAGAGAGAAGAGACTCAAAAGAGCTCAGCTGAATCTAAAAAAACAAAAAACAAAAACAAACCAGAACATGAAAATGTCTGGGCTTTTAATTCAGCCATTCCTTTACCTGGACCAAGAAAATTACTGCTACCTCCTGACCATCCAGTGGATGGCAATTTGAAGTCACCACATGCTGTGGACTTATCAATTGGGCTAAAAGATGAAAAGCCAATGAGTGTCAATGAAGTCCCAGACTACCATGAGGATGTTCCCATGTACCTTTGGGAAATGGAGGTTAAATGTAAGCCTGAAGTGGGCTACAAGAAGAAACAGGCAGACATCACTAAGAGAATGAGGGCTGTCCTTGTAGACTGGTCAGCTGAAGTAGAAGAATACAAAGTACAGAATGAGACTGTGCATTCTGACAGGTGTGAGATGATATCTCATTATAGTTCTTTTCATTGTACTTTTTTAAAAAATATTTTATTTATTTATTAGAGAGAGAGAGAGAGATCACAAGTAGGCAGAGAGGCAGGCAGAGAGAGAGGAAGGGAAGCAGGCTCCCTGCTGAGCAGAGAGCCCGATGTGGGACTCGATCCCAGGACCCCGAGATCATGACCTGAGCTGAAGGCAGAGGCTTAACCCACTGAGCCACCCAGGTGCCCCTTTTCATTGTACTTTTGATTTATATTTCCCTGATGAGTGATGTTGAGCCTCTACCTCTTCATGTGTCTGTTAGCCATGTGGATGTCTTCTTTGGAAAAGTATCTATTCATGTCTTCTACCCATTTTTTTTTTTAAGATTTTATTTGTTTATTTGAGAGAGACTGAGTGAGATAGAGCATGAGAGAGGAGAAGGTCAGAGGGAGAAGCAGTCTCCCCAAGGAGCTGGGAGCCCGATGCAGGACTCGAACCTGGAAGTTCAGGATCATGACCTGAGCCGAAGGCAGTTGCTCAACCAACTGAGCCACCCAGGCGCCCACTTCTGCCAATTTTTTAACTGGATTATTTACTCTTTGGGTGTTGAGTTTTAGAAGTTCTCTATATATTTTGGATACTAACCTTTTACCAGATATGTCATTTGCAAAGAAGTTCTCCCATTTTCGTAGGTTGCTTTTCGTGTTATTAATTGTTTGAATGTGTGCACTGTGCAGTGTCTTTCTATTCTGATGCAGTCCTGATAGTTTATTTTCACTTTTAAAAAAAAGATTTATTTATTTGAGAGAGAGGGAGAGAGCATGTGTGCGTGTGAGCAGAAAGAGAGGGAGAGAAGCAGACTCCCTGCTGAATAATGTTCAGAGACGTTACTGCCTGTGTTCTAGGATTTTTAGCCCTTTAATCCATTTTGTGTTTGTTTTTGTATATCGTGTAAGAAAGTGGTTGTTTCATTCTTTTGCATGTAGCTGACCAACTTTCCGAACACCGTTTGTGAAGAGACTTTTTTTCCCCCATTGGATATTCTTTCCTGCTTTCTTGAAGATTAATTGGCCACATAGTTGTGGGTTCATTTCTGGGTCTTCTATTCTGTTCTATTGATCCATATGTCTGTTTTTGTGCCGGTACCATACTATTTTGATGACTCAGCTTTGTAATATAACTTGAAGTCTGGAATTGTGGTAGCTCTAGCTTTGTCTTTTTTTTTTTTAAGTTGGATTAGTAATTTAATAGTTTAAAAAATCATGGAAAAATATTAGCAACTTCTTCAAAGAATTGCTGACTATTATCTCTGTATATGGATGTATGTGTGCTTCCAATGCTAGGAAAATTCAATAGCAATTTCAAACATGTTAACATGAGAGCTAACTGACAATCCATAAATATCACTATTAGATTAGAGTAATTTAAAAACCTGAAGTGATTTTTATGGCACGCAAAACTTTTCTTAGAATTTCAAATGAAAAATTCTCAAAGGTGAATGATTTACTTTTTCATGGGAAAAAGTTAAAATGCACTGCCAGAGTCTGTGATGGCTATTTTGCCAATCCCATTCTCTAAAATCATTGCAAACTCTAAATAAAAGATTAAATACGTGCCAACTGCAGACCAAAATGATAAATAAAAAGCCTAAACAAGGGTGAAAACAAAGTTTTTTAATATATGACTTTAGGACAATTTGGTTAGTTTTTTTTCCCCCAATCATGGTTCAGTGTACTCTTTATTCTCCACCCCTATTCTACCTATCTCCCTCCCTCCCTCCCCTCTGGTAACCACCAGTTTGTTCTCTATAATTAAGAGTCTGTTTTTTGTTTTGTCTCTTTTTCTTTTTTTTTTCCCTCCCTCATCTTATTGTGTTTCTTTAACTCCACATGTGAGTGAGATCATACAGTATTTCTTTGTCTGACTGACTTATTTCTCCTTGCATTATACTTTCTAGTTCTGTTTTAAAAAAAAAAAGATTTTATTTAAGAGAGAAAGAGTATGGTGAGGTGAATGAGTGTGGTGAGGTGAGGGTCAGAAAGGTCAGAAAGAAATGAATGTGATGAGGTGAGGGTCAGAAGGAGAGGGAGAAGCAGACTCCCTAGTGAGCAGGGATCCTGACATGGGGTTCAATTCCAGGACCCTGAGATCATGACCCAAGCTGAAAGCAGATGCCCAACTGACTGAGCCACCCAGGTGCCCCTACACTTTCTAGTTCTATTCATGTTATTGCAAATGGCAAGATTTCATTTTTATGGCTGAATTCTATTCCTCTGTGTATGTGTGTGCATGCATGTGTGTGTGTGTGTGTACACAAACCACAACATTTTTATCCATCCATTTGATGGACACAGGCTGCTTTCATATTTTGGCTATTTTAAATAATGCTGCAATAAGCATAGAGGTATATGTATCCCTTTGAATTAGGCGTTTTTGGTTTTTTGGGGGCGGTGAATACCCAGTAATTCTTTTTTTTTTTTTTTAATTTTAAATATTTTATTTTTTTCACAGAGATCACAAGTTTACACCACACCCAGTGCTCCATGCAATGTGTGCCCTCCATAATACCCACCACCAGGCTCCCCCAACCTCCCACTCCCCGCCCCTTCAAAACCCTCAGGTTATTTTTCAGAGTCCATAGTCTCTCATGGTTCATCTCCCCCCCAGTTTTCCTCAACACCCTTCTCCTCTCCATCTCCCCATGTCCTCCGTGTTATTTGTTATGCTCCGCAAATAAGTGAAACCATATGATAATTGACTCTCTCTGCTTGACTTACTTCACTCAGCATAATCTCTTCCAGTCCCGTCCATGTTGCTACAAAAGTTGAATACCCAGTAATTCTATTCCAGCTTTTCGTTTCTTTTCTTTTTTTTTATCGTGTTCTGTGAGTCACCATAAAATACATCATTAGTTTTTGATGCAGTGTTCCAAGAGTCATTGTTTATATATAACACCCAGTGCTCCATGGAATCTGTGCCCTCCTTAATACCCACCACCAGACTCACCCATTCCCCTCACGCCCCCTTCCCTCTAAAACCCTCAGTTTGTTTCTTGGAGTCCACGGTCTCTCATGGTTCGTCTCCCCCTCTTATTTCTTTTTCAAAATTGCTTTGGCTCTTTGGGGTCTTTTGTGGTTTCATATAAATCTTAGGATTGTTTGTTCTAGTTCTGTGAAACTGTATGATTGGATATTTTGATAGGGATTGCATTAAATCTGTAGATTGCTTTGGGTAGTATACACATTTTACACACAGTATTTCTTCTTTGAATCCATGAGCATGGAATGTCTTTCTATTTCTTTATGTCTTCAATTTCTTTCTTCAGTGTTTTATAGTTTTTAGAATACAGGTCTTTTACCTCTTTGGTTAGGTTTATTCTAGGTATCTTATTATTATTTTTGGTTTAATTATAAATGGGATTGTTTTCTTTTTTTTTATTTTTTTTAATTTTTATTTATTTGTTAGAGGGAGAGAGAGAGAGAACAAGCACAGGCAGACAGAGTGGCAGGCAGAGGCAGAGGGAGAAGCAGGCTCCCTGCCGAGCAAGGAGCCCGATGTGGGACTCGATCCCAGGACGCTGGGATCATGACCTGAGCTGAAGGCAGCTGCTTAACCAACTGAGCCACCCAGGCGTCCCTGGGATTGTTTTCTTAATTTCACTTTCTGGTGCTACATTATTAGTGTATAAAAATGCAACATATATCTGCACACCGATTTTTGTATCCTGCAATTTTACTGAAGCCATTCATGAGTTTTAGTAGGTTTTTTTTGGTGGAGTCTTTAGGGTTTTCTTTAGAATAGTATCATGCCCCTGTAAATCGTTAAAGTTTTACTTCTTCCTTACCAATTTGGATTCTGTTTCTTTTTCTTGTCTGATTGTTGTGGCTGGGGCTTTCAGGACTGTGTGTTGAATAAAAGTGGTGAGAGCAGACATCCTTGTCTTATTTCTGACCTTAGGAGAAAAGCTCAAGGTTTCCCTACTGAGTATGTTGCTCTGTTTTTTTCCTATATGGCTTTTTTTATGTTGAGGTATGTTCCTTCTAAATCTACTTTGTTGAGGGTTTTTTATCATGAATGGGTACTGTACTTCATCAAATACCTTTTCTGTGTCTGAGATGATCATGTGGTTTTTATCCTTTCTCTTATTGTTGTAATATATCATGTTGATTGGTTTGTGAATATTGAACCACACTTGCATCCTGGGAATAAATCTCACCGGATTGTGGTGAATGACTTTTTTAATGTATTGTATTCAGTTTGCTAGAATTTTGTTGAGGATTTTTGCATCTCTGTTCATCAGAGATATTGGCCTATAGTTCTCTCTCTCTCTCT
>PISX010009032.1:0-77937 GCA_004024625.1 Mellivora capensis
TGAAGAAACTCAGGAAATAAACATCTACTCTTCTCCCATGCTAACACTCCTGTTGCCATCCTCACCGCAAGCCTCTTGGGAAAGGATAGCTCAGAAGATGAAGAAGATGGTGGTGGCTGTGCTCAGTTTGAAAATACTAAATGAGGGGAGAAAATGTTCGGGATCACAGAAATTTAGAATGAGAAAAGACCTTGAAATAATAAAAATTCAGATAATGAACTCTATACTACAGGAAATAAGACTCAGATTAAGTGCCTACATTAATGTCACACAGCGGGTGCATTTTAGAACGCTCATTTAAATTTATATAATTAGGGGTTTTTTCACTATATGAACCTCCATTCAGTTTCTGAGAAGTGAAAATGGTATGAAAATCCATATGGGTGTCATGAAACATGATACAGTTTCTGTATACGGCAACTATTTATGCCTTTATCACCACTCATGCCACTTCTCATGAGTCAGTCTAGCACTACAAAAATTCCATAGGTCTGGAAGAAATAGGATTGTTGTCTCAGGTGTTCATCTGTCCTACTTTATCTCCTTTATTCTCCCTCTTATTTGGCCATTTACCCATGATCAAATATATTATTTTCCTACTGCCATCACTTTATTTCTTCAAAATTTCTTATTAGACTAATTGGTAATTAGACTAATTGGTAATTCTCCCTCTTTTCATTTTTTATGTTTAACTTTATTTTTATGTATAATTTTTTAAAATTTTCTTTACAAGTTTTATTCTTCTTAAAAGGCAGATGTTAGTTGGTGCCAGGGAACTATGGAGTCTTCCTGGGTGGCCTGGAAAAATAATACTTGGTGTCTAGGTTTTTGGTTCCAGTGATACCTGAGCAGAGGTAACTACACTTGGCTGTCCATATTTCTTGCATGTACTTGTCCTCAACAGGCTTTTGTCTGCCTATAGATTTACTTATAATGGGATTTCTTGGCTCTCTTAAGCCCCTAACAGCTAGTGATCATGGTGAAAAAAAGCCCCAGAGGAGAGTAACACAAATCTAAGAATAATCCCTTATAAATTCCTAATATTGTAGATTTATTGGCATCTTTGTGACTATAGTTTATCTCAAGGGAGAACAAAGTCTGTACATGAAGCAAGCAAATTCAAGTCATAAAAATATCCAAAAATCCACTTTTCAGGTGGTTTGTATGAAATAGTGTTCCTTTCCTCTCCTGTATCATACACTTTCTAGAATCTATTCATGTCCATGGAGTGAATATGCATTTTCTGCAAGCTTCTAGCAAGGTTTCCTGTGTCCATTTGTCAACACCCATCAATAAGAATATCAGTATTTAAATGGAGTTTTAGCCTTTGTTCATTGTCTATGTTGTTGTGGTTTTTTTTTCCTCCCTTACGGCATTTCCTTCCTTTAAGGATAAATATGATGAAAATTCAAAGATGTGAAACCAATGAAAAAAGGCTACCTCTGAGTCTGTGCTTCATTACATGGAGACTGTATTATTAGTATGTATATTAAACAAAGTAACAATAATTAGTTGTAGATACTATTAAAGATGTTTTAAAGCCCCTTTTAACAAGGCAAATATGCAAGAGTCCCCAGTGACAGGCAATGCTATAAATAGTAGAGGTTTTGCTAGCTTTTGCGTATTTCTTAAATTGTAGGCAATTGAAAATGCTTACACCCTCTCACTTTATTCATGTCTCTGGGGACTAAGCTCATTCTACTCAGTCTGTTGCAATTTCATATGATACATTCTCTTTTATGAATCAGGCCTCAAATTCTCATACCCTGGACATCAGTTAAAATCAATTTCTCATTGATCAGTTAAGTTCTCCCTCTTTCTGTTTTCATGTAAAAGCAAAGGTGTCTTTCACATATTTCACTGTACTTGGGAACACAGTACACTTCAAACTTCCCCATGTATACCTTTGTCGTTGTTTCTCTATCATACTCAGAATCACTCCCAACATTCTCACCCCTCCCTTTTGTTTTATGGAGAAATAACAGGCTCTCTCAAATGTATCAGTTCTCTATATAATACTAGGTGGCTAAATTTCTTGTTTCTATTTTCTTCAATTTTCTGCTACATTTCTTTTAAGGCTTAGCTTTCTTGGAAGCTTTAATTGGTCCATTTTTAATCCCTTTTGACATCATGTAATTATTTGTTCCCCTTGCAGGAAAAAACACCACACTCTTGTTGTTAAATATAAATTATTTTACTGCGGAACCTCTGTGAGCACTTCAAATTGACCTTTTGTGTTATATGTATGGCGTCAGCACTGCACAATATGACCCCATGTAGTATTCTAATATTTTAAACACATTTTCTCCACCTACTGCACCAGATAATCTTTCGGTTAACTTACGTACCTCTCTAAAGTTCCTGCTATCTTTATTGCAACGACCTTAAGGCTATATTCACTTCTGGCCAATTAAGCTGTAAATCAGAATTTATCACAAATAGTGCTACAATTATAGGCTGCAATGAAATTGTTCAGCAAAGAGAGATATCTGTATACATTTAGGTTTTGTTTATTTGCCAAAGAACAGGCAAAATTAGAACAACTGTAGCTGGCTCTACTCCTTCACCTTCTATCAGGCATATTTACATTTCATTCACTTTCTAAAAATATATGTTTCATTCTATACTATTTCATATACCTTCTGGAAGATTGACTCAAAGATTAAATTTTATTAGGCATAAAAAGTAAACTCACAGGTATATTATGCAACTATATTTAACCTTATAAAACATAAAACTTTGCTTGCCAATGGTATTTAAAATTGTTGCACCTTCATTGATTGTACTGGCACTACCAAAAGTACCATTTTGAATGGCTAACTGCTTTCACATTTGAAGAATGAAACAGGCAATCTGTGTTGAGTTTGGTCATGAGATGCTCTCATTTACATTTTTAATCTGTGTGAGCTCTAGTCAACACAGGCAACAAAATGTCAACTCTCCACGAGAAGGCCAGAAACCTAAATGAATACAGGACAAATATGAAGAGGTTGAGCACATTTACATTTCTCTATATTCATAGAATAAGGAAAAACAAAACCCACAGCTGGGAGTGTGAACAAGTTGCAGCAGAAACAGAAGTATCAAATGCACTGTGACAGATGTCTTCTAATATTTTTTTTAAATAGCTCCTGAAAGTCTATGATTCCATGAAATGTTGCTTAATAGCAGTGAACTTTAGTATATGCTGTCATTTCAGCATATGATTCAAGAACATCTAAAAGCAATATATTTTTACTGTATATTTTATGGATTGTTTTATCACATGGAAGGACAGCCATTTCTTAGTATGGAGAATATCTGTGTATATATTTAATCATTTGGATTGTTACAAATGTACTAAATTTGACTGATATACAGAGTTGAAGATTATCAGTTTAGAGTTAGACACTCATTAAAGAGTGTATTTAAGGCTAAAGTATTTTAAAATTAAATAGACATTTAAAAATTTCAGTTATTGAAATTAATTATGAAGTTAGGTATCAAGTAACTCATTATTAAGACACAATTCATTCACTTATAAGGATAACACTAAACTTAATTACTATACTATGTAAATGATATTATAACTGGCATATTATAAAATTGTACAATAGCCTAATAATAGCAAGTCCTTTAATTAGAAAAAAATGTGTTCTGACATTTCTTCAAGAATTACTTTAAAGATAGGATTTGGTTTTAGTAAATACTAATGTGTATTTGGGGGTCACTCAAAAATATAATTGATTATCTTCTCTTTTGTATTCCTCTTGATCACTTTTAAAACATGAAATATACTTGAACTCCTGGATATTCTCCATTTAAAATAAATTTATATTTATATATTGCATTCTAAGCCAATTTTTAATTTTTTTAGATCTTCTATACTTTATAGAAATATATAAAATCTCTGCTTAATCTGAAGCATGAAATGCAAGCTCCTTTAGTTACTTCATAATTGCTCAAAAATAGGCATTTACTGGGTACTCTAGGGCATTTAAAGAGTCAATCTAAAAACTTACCCTTTAGAAAAGGAAAAGAGACCAATGCACCTATAACTGGAATGAAATGTAAAATGTAAAAAGTAACACTATATACTGTGTAAATTCCCAAAGGAGGGCACTGACAAGAGATGGTTTGCACTGTGGTGGGGGGGAAGGACAGGAGAGTAAAGAAGGAATCTAGGAAATGGTTTCTGAGCTGAGTTTTAATAAAGAAGACTTTGATACACAGAAGTAAGATGGTTCAGACAGATTTCTGCAATGTTTTTATTATTCAAGATGGTAGAGGCATGGCTCAGTGAATGGTCCAGTGTCATAAGAAAGGACTGTGTATGTACAGAAGCCATGGGAGAAAAGGAGGACAGAAATTAGGCCAGAGTGAGGATTAGCAAGAATCGTGAGATTTGCCTGTTGATTTTGGGAGACCTTAGGATTTTGAATGGATAAATATAATTATAATTTTAGAACTTTAGAAACTATAACTTTAGAAAATTTAATTGGCCTAAATTTTTAGTATTGACTAGAACAGGCTAAAGGGTCATTTGGTAACACATGGCCTAGTAGTTAAGAAGCCATGAAAGTCTACTTTGGGGCATATTAGTGAAATTTTAAAGAGGGGATATATCTAAAAGTTATGACAGCATTAACATCAGAAGAATGTGAATTTTTGAGAATATACAAAATACCATACATAAGAAGAGGAGTCCCAAGATAATAATCTTGAGGAAACTTTTAGGGAAAACAGAAAAGAGTCAATGAAGAAGAGAAGTTGTGTGAATTTTTTATAAGCCAGTTCATAGCCTCCCTCACCTTCATGAAGCATTATTAACCACTATCATTAATAGAGAATTCATTTTGTGGTAAGTAAAATGTAAAAGTGCTAAGACAGGAAACACACTGTCTAATTTCAAATCCATGATCAGCCATGGAAGCAATGAAACTCTCTGAGCCTCTGTTTCCTCATCAGTAAAATAAGGACAACAATTATACCTTCACAAAGTGGTTTATGTTACCTTTTACCTTCAGAGTTCCAAAGACATCTACTAACTTTAACACTTTTGTGTGATTAAATTTTGTGTAATCTCTATATTTAGCTTGTTATCTGCAAAGAGGAATCTTCCACCCATGTCAAGAATATGCTCCAGTTACTTCCTATTCATAGGGCTATAGACTAAAGATTAAATCAACCTAATAACTCCTTGCAAAGTAGAGCACTAATTTGTTCAGTCATCCATCTGTTCAATTACACTATATTTACTGAGAACAATAATGTGTTGAAGAAGAGCCAGAAGAGCTAAGATCTCTACTCATAAACTTTAGATCTTAGTTAGAGGAAAAAAAAGCAATAAGCGAACAGACTGCCCCAAAAATAAAGAATGAAAAAGTCAGGTTAGTGGTGATAGTGATGATCAGAGCAGTAGCCATCACAGTGGCCAGGAAAATCTAAGATGTGAAGGAAGAGCAAGAGCCAGCCAGCCATGGGAAGAATGTCCCAGGAAGATCATTGATGATTAGCTCCTTCATTCATACCTCAGTCATCTTAATTCCATGGCGTGTCCCAAGTAATGTGTTTCTAAAACACTAATCATAATCAAGCTCTTTACCCTCTTTTTGTCTGTTTTATCATCTTAAAATTGGTCTCAGTACATGCCTCTTAAGATTGCTGTAGGATTAAGAGTTAACATACATAAACTACATGGCATGTCATGAATTTGGTGTATTTATTAATGCCTTTAAAGTTTGTATATGATTTCTTTACACACATATTATGTGCTTATAAATTCACATATACATATATGAACATTCGAATATCTACATATGTGCATACTTTCATATCTACACATAAGCATATAAGGATAACCATAGGAAGTTTTGAGCTGATGGGATAATACAGATTTAGAGATTTCCAATGTGACCACAAAGAAGAAATGTAGGAACTCTTAAGACTGCCTCTGCCACAGTACCTGCATATTTGCATATATGTAGATATATGTATCTATATACACACACAAATAGGTGTGTGTGTAATTAAACATATATATATGTGTATATCTATCTATCTATCTATCTATCTATATATATATCTCGCAAGGCTATCTTTATTTTAATGCCATTCTTGTTTGTTTTCCAACATTTTATTGAGAATTTAAAAAGTGGCAATGTTGCAGGTAGTGTTACAACTTGCATACAAAACAGAGTATGCCTGCATTAGGATGCTGCATTAACAAAAAAAAAATCCTAAAAAACTCAGTAACTAATGAGATACAGTTGATTTCTTACACACAGAAAGTCTGCAGTAGATCAGGCAGTCCTCCTCCACATTGTAGCTAAATCACTAGAAACGAGGGCTTCCAAAGACACCCCAACAAATGAAAAGAAGTCTTGGGAATAATGGCAAGTAAAAAGGACAGACTGAAAAAGGGCTGGTCTCACACCCTGGACAGAACACAGTCACATGGCCCAACTTACCTGCAAGGGCAATGGGATAATACAGATTTAGATATTTCCAATGTGTCCAGGAAGAGGAAATGTAGGAACTCATAAGATTGCCTCTAGCACAGTATCTAGCAGAGTATGCTGGATATTTTAATCCATACAGTAAAAATTTATAGTTGTCACAATGGAACACAATACTTCCATAACATTTGCTTTAACAGACAAAAATAACGACCCATAAATCTGACATATTTGGATTCAGCTCCATCTCTCTAGATTATAGAGCAAAAATATATTATTTATTTGGCACAAAGCTTCTTCTCAACACCTATTTCTCCCTATTTTTATTATTGTTCAAATGGATTAAAAGAAAGCATACTTACATATGCATTATAAACTATAACTGAAACAGTATAAAAAATGTTATTACTGCCACTTAATATGTAATATTTGTATAATATATATAATAATAATTATATACAAGCACACACACATGTACATACACACACTATAATACATTGTTTTATAGTAAATCCTAAATTAGAAGCTGCTATTTGACTTATTTTGAATACTTTCACAAATCTCCAACCAGATAGTAAAATCTTTTAGGGTATATGGAGACATAAGAGATTGGGAATGCTAAACACATGGTCAGCTCTCAATAAATATTTGTTGAATGAGTAAACAGGGTCAGCTGGTAGAGGTTTCATGCCAGGCTGAGGAATTTGGCTTTTATCCTATAAGGATAACCACAGGATGTTTCTGAGTTGAGAAACGGCATGATGAAAACAGTAATTTAGAAATGTTACTATGTCACTGAATACAGAAATGATGAGAGAGGAAAGGCTGGAGAGGAAACTAATCAAGAAACTATTGCAGTAATTCAATATATGAGTCTGAGCTTACCTATTACCTATATATTGCCTAGTGGCAATAGAAAGAGAAATAAGGAACAAATGCTAGAAACATTTTTTTAAATTTTTTTAAAAATTTATTTATTTGTCAGAGAGAGAAGAAGAGAGAGAGAGTGAGCACAGGCAGACAGAGTGGCAGGCAGAGGCAGAGGGAGAAGCAGGCTCCCTGCCGAGCAAGGAGCCCGATGTGGGACTTGATCCCAGGACGCTGGGATCATGACCTGAGCCGAAGGCAGCTGCTTAACCAACTGAGCCACCCAGGTGTCCCCAAATGCTAGAAACATTTTAAATAAAATTTGGTGAATTATTGAATGGTGAATTATTGACCATACAGGAGGGAGAGAAAAACATTATCTCAAGATACTGAACTTAGGAGCAAGGAAGAAAGTGACACTGTTGATGGAGAAAAGGCCACTTAAATGGGATGATTTGAAGGGATCACACACACTTGTCGATTTCAGAGGTGCCTTATAACTTCCAGTAATTCCTCTATATGATAGTTGTGTGAAAGAGTGCATGCACATTAATCATGTTGAATTAGAATTATTTTATTGTAAGATACCCTCATTTAAAGAATATTAAATTTCATTTTGGGGACTGGAATAACATTTTAAATATTAATTTAGGTGAAGGGGGTATACAAAATGCTATCAATACAATGCTACAAAACAGCCTCATTCAAGTAAATAAGTATCATTTCCACTTCTAAATAACAAGTGATTACATTAGAAGGGAAATCTTTTCAAAGGATATATCGTAAAATACGCCACATAGATTTTGTTGTAATCAACCCTAAGCAAAACCACTGTGTGGTTAAAATTGTCCATAAGTCCTTGATTTTATTTATAGGAATAACATTTAGGCTGTGCTAACTCATAAATTAAGTAATGGAATTTTGTTTATCAAATTGCTTTGTTTTGAACTAAACTCAATATAGAAAGTCTGTCATCCAATAAAATATCTCAATTCAGTTTTCAGTCAAATATGTGAGTTCCCACCACATATAGAAAAATTCACTGCCTAAATAGTTCTTTGTTGCTTTAAGAACTATTAAATGTATCTGTAAGAACTATTATGGAACCTATCCTTCCTTCCTCATAAAATATGAAGAGAGAGGAACGATGTGTATAAAGAAAACAGCATTTCTAGGATTCAGGCTTGCCCTGCACTAATCTTTTTTCTGGAGGAAATTCCTTTAGTTCAGGCCAAAATACCTTTATTTCCAATGATATAAACTGGAAATTCCTATAGTTCTATTTGAAAGGCTTACTATTTTCTCAGTATTTTCTATTTATACAGAGTACCTATTATCTAATAAAAGAGGTGATTATAAGGGAAACCAAATGTCAGTTTATGTGCTTTTTCCACTAAAGACTAGGGGTACAAGGAGGAGAAAGATACACAAATTTGTCAAACACCTATTTCACAAGTACTTTGCATGGAAGATCAGACTGAATCCTCACTAACTTTATGAAGTTAGTCCTAATTTTATTTTCTCCATTTTACAGAAGAAGGAACTGAGGTTTTAAAATTAAAATCATATAACTTCTTTAGGGGCACCTGGCTGGCTTAGTCAGTTAAGTGACAGACTCTTGATTTTGGCTCAGGTCATGATCTTGGCATCAGGAGATCAAGCCCAGTGTCAGGCTCCATGCTTAGTGTGAGTCAGCTTGTCCTTCACCCTCTGCTCCTCTCCCTGTTCATTCTCTCTCTCTCTCTCTCTCTCTCAAATAAATAAAATCTTTAAAAATGAAGCCATATAACTTCTTACCAAATCAAAATTACTCTTGTTTTAAGATATACTATTATTTTAGACATCAAAATAATAAAGGAGAAAGAAAAAATCATTAATTAGAAGACACCATTTTTTACCCAAAGGATACCAAAATACTGAATCAAAGGGGCACATGCACCCTATGTTTATAGCTACATTATCAACAATAGCCAAACTATGGAAAGAGCCCAAATGTCCATCGACTGATGAATGGATAAAGAAGATGTGGCATATAAATACAATGGGATGTTACTCAGCCATCAAAAAGAATGAAATCTTGCCATTTGCAATGACATAGATGGAGCTAGAGTATATTATGCTAAATGAAATAAATCTGTTAGAGAAAGATAAATACCATATGATTTCACTCATATGTGGAATTTAAGAAACAGATGAGCACAGGAGAAGGAGGCAAACTGTAAGAGACCCTTAAGTCTCTTAGAGACTTAGAGAACAAAGTGAGGGTTGATGGAAGGGATGTGGGAGGGGGATGGATATTAAGGAGGGCACTTGTTGGAATCAGTTCTGGGTGTTATATGTAAATAATGAATAGCTAAATTCTACACCTGAAAACCAAATTTACCATATGCATTAACTGAATGGAATTTGAATAAAAACTTTAAATGGGGGGGGAAAAAGACAACAGTTAAAGAAGCATAACTACCTCAGAAAAAATAAAAGGTGTTCACATGTGAGAGTGATGTCAGCAGACAGCAGACTAGGAAGCAGTTTCCTTTCCTCAAAAAAGACACCAAATTTACAATAATTATAGACTAGGATACCTCATAAGAACTTTAGAGGCCAGCTGAGAAAATACAGCACCCATGCTTTATAAAACCAACTTGGGATTCTAGCAAAAGGATAAGAAAATTCAAAGCATTTGGCATGCTTCTTGGGCTCCTTTCTCTATGTGGCATAGTGTAAAGCAACTGGGAAGAAATCTCTCACACCTAGATTCCTCCCTCAAAATGGTAGCAAAAGAATGACCCATGCTCTGTCTTGTTTGGGGACTGCCCAAGAGAAAGGTGTCTGTCTTGCTTGACTCAAAATATTTACAGAATTATTGCCAGAGCCCCACAGCCCACTGCACCTTGTTTTATACATAGATATTATAGGCTTTTGTTATTTTATTTATTGTTACAATGTTTTTTTTTAAATGATTACAACACTAAGTTTCTTTTATTATTCATTTTACTTCCTCAAGTTTATTTCATTATTCACCTAAGGCCTATTCTGCCCAGTCCTGTCTGTCTTGAGTAGAGATAAGTAACAGAAATCTGAGGGCTTTACCCCAACAATCCCAGCCTGAAGATCCCCACACCAGGCCCAGAATGAAGGAAAACTGGGGAATTAGCTTCATCTTGATGACATCACCACATTAGGCCAATCATAAATGCTTCTTTTTTATCATAAAAAGAATTAGACACATTGTGTAAATGTCAAGGCTGGGCTTCTCATCTGATCCTGAAAGCTTCACAAGGCTTTCTTTTCAACCAAGAATAAATGTGTTTGGGTAAATTATCTTTCAGAGATGAAGGAGAAATTAAGTCTTTCCCAAATAAACAAAAGCAAAGGGAGTTCATTACCACTACACCTGCTCTACAAAAAATACCCAAGTAGTCCTTTGAATTGAAATGAAAGGATGGTAGACAGCAACACAAAGCCATATGAAAATATAAGATTCCCCAGTAGAGGGAAATACATAAACAAATATAGTAACTAGTATGATTACAGTTTCAGTACACAGAATTTAAATAATAAAAACATTTTTAAAAATCTGTAAATCTACATGAACAGGTATACAATATATAAAGGTGTTATTTGTGATATAAATAAAATTAAGTGGAGGAGAGTAGAACTGTATAACAGTGGAGTTTTGTATGTAAATGAAGTTAAATTGTTATCAGTTTAAAATAGAATGCTATAACTTTAAGATTTGTATGCATTTGCAATGTTTACCACAAAGAAAATATTTATTGAACATACACAGAAGGGAATGAGAAGGAAATCAAAACATCACTATGCCCACCCCCCAAAAAAAGTCAATGAAACACAAAGGAAAGCAGTCAGGAGGGACAAAAAGCTACAAGATGTACAGGAGCAATGAACAAAATGGCAATAAGAAGTTGATCTCTACCAATAATTACTTTATATGTAAATGGATTAAGATTCATAATTAAAAGAAATGGACTGACTGAATTGGCAAAACAAAACAACAAAACACAATTATATGCTGTCACAAGAGACAAATTTTAGATCCAAAAACACATATAGGCTAAAAGTGAAAGGGTAGAAAAAGATATCCCATACAAATGATAACCAAAAGGGAGGAGGGAGTTGCTATATTAATATCAGACAACACAGACTTTAATACAAAAAAATGTTATAAAAGACAAAGAACAGCATTATAGAATGATAAAAGGAGTAGGTCTCCAAGAAGATATAACAATTATAGACATTTGTATGCCAAACCTCAGAGCTCCAAAGTATAGGAATCAAACTCTGACAGAATTGAATGGAGAAAGACACCAATATAAAAATAGTAGGAGCCAGTAATACCCCTATTTTAATAATGCATAGAACAAGTTGATAGTTCAGTAAGGAAATAGATAACTTAAAAAACAGTATATATCAGTTGGTCCTATGAGACATATACAGAACATACTACTCAACAAAACCAGAATATAAAATCTTCCAAGTAAACATGGAACTTCTTGAGGCTAGACCACATATTAGGCCTTAAGTCTTAACCAATTCTGGAAAAAAATAAATCAAAGTATCTTCTCTGATCACAGTGAAAAGAAAAAATCAATAGCACAGGAAAAACTGGGTGAAGGAAAAATTCAGAAATTACAAAATGCCTTGAGACAAACAACAATAAAAGCACAAAATACCAAAACTATTAGATGCAGCAAAAACAGTGCTAAGAAGGAAGTTTATAGCTATAATTGTATACATCAAAAAAGAAAATAATACATAATAAATCAACAACCTAACATTACATACCAAGAAATTACAAAAAGAAAAAAAGTTAAATCCAAAGCTAGTAGAAAAAAGGAAATAATAAAGATTAGAGATAAGCAAAGAGGAAAATAGAAAAAAATCAACAAAATTGTTTTCATTTTTAAAAATCAATTAACTGGGGCACCTGGGTGGCTCAGTGGATTAAAGCCTCTGCCTTCAGCTCAGGTCATGATCCCATGGTCCTGGGATAGAGCCCAGCATTGGGCTTTCTGCTCAGTGGCTCTCTGCTTCCCTTCCTCTCTCTCTGTCTGCCTCTCTGCCTACTTGTGATCTCTGTCTGTCAAATAAATAAATAAAAATCTTTAAAAAAATAAATAAATAATAAAAATCAATTAACTGACACAGTCTTAGCTAGATTAACAACAACAAAACAAAAGACAAAAAAACAAAATGAAAAATAAAAGAGGGGACATTACATATATTGTAACAGAAATAAAAATGATTATTATTGTTCAATCATAAACCAACAAGATGGATAACCTAAAAAAATGAATAGATTCCTTGAAGCACATACAAGACTGATTCATGAACAAATAGAAAATCTGAACAAAACAATAATAAGTGAGGAGACTGAATCAATAATCAAAAACACACAACAAAGAAAAGCCCAGGATGAGATGGCTTCAATTGAGGATTTTACATTTGAACATTTAAAAACATTAAAGATTTAACAACAAAAAGGCAAAGAGGAGAAAAACTTCAAAGCTTACCCTGTGAGAACAGCACTACCTTGATACAAGATCCAGACAAAAAGACAATACTACAAACTAGTGTCTCTGATCAACATTGATGAAAAAATACTCAAATACTAGCAAATCAAATTCAATAATACATTAAAAAATTAAATGTATATAAATGCATACAAACACACAAATGCAGTGAACAAGTGGAATTTATTCATGGAATGTAAAGATGGTTCAACATACAAAAATCAATAGATGTAATATGCCACATAAACAAAATGGACCAAATCCATATGATCATTTTTATTAATTCAGCAAAAGCATCTGACAAGACTCAATACATTTTCATGATAAAAACAAAACAGAAAAAAAACACAAAAACAAAAACAAACAAACAAAAAAAACTAGTAGAAGAAAATTATCTCAACATAATAAAAGTATATTTGTGAAAAGTCCACAACTAGCATCATACTAAATGGTGAAAGATTGAAAGTATTTCCTTTAAGATCAGAAACAAGACAAAGATACCATTCTCACCATTTCTATTTGACATATTACTGGAATTTTAGCCAGAGAATTTGGTCAAGAAATGTAAATAAAAGTCATACAATATTGGGAGAAAGATGTAAAACAATCTCTATTCACAGATAATAAAATCATATATACAGAAACTTGTAAAGATTATACACACACACATTATTAGAACAAATGAATGAATTCAGTAAAGTTGCAGGATACAAAATCAATATGCAAAAATCAGTTGAATTTCTATACACCAACAGCAAACTATCAGAAAGAAATTAAGAAAACAATCCCATGTACAACTGCATCAAAAAAGAATAAAATGTCTAAGAATAAATTAAACCAGGAAGGTAAAAATCTGTATACTGAAAACCAGGACATTGAAAGAAACTGAAAAAGGCATAATAAATGGAAAAATATTCTGTGCTTGTGGTTTGGAAAACTAATGCTATTAAAAGTCTATATAGGGGCGCCTGGGTGGCTCAGTGGGTTAAAGCCTCTGCCTTCGGCACAGGTCATGATCTCAGGGTCCTGGGATCGAGCCCCACATCGGGTTCTCTGCTCAGTGGGGAGCCTGCTTCCTCCTCTCTCTCTCTCTCTGCCTGCCTCTCTGCCTACTGGTGATCCCTCTCTCTGTCAAATAAATGAATAAAATCTAAAAAAAAAAAAAAATGCTGTAGGAAGGTGCTTTCTTTAAAAAATAAATAAATAAATAAAGTCTATATAACCCAAAGCCATCTACGATTTTAATCCAATCCTTTTCAAAATTTCAATGGCATTTTTCACAAAAATAGGTAAAAGCAATCCTATAATTTGTATGAAACCACAAAAGACCTCAGATAGCCAAAGCAATCTTAAGAAGAACAAGGCTGAAGACATCACACTGCTTTATTTCAAACTACACTGCAAAGATATAGTAATAAAAACAGTATTGTATTGGCATAAAGACACATAAATCAGTGGACTAGAGAGCCTAGAAATAAACTCACACATTATGATGAATTAATTTAAAACAAAGGAACAAAAGATACATAATGGGGAAAGGATAGTCTCTTCAATAAATTATACCAGGCAAACCAAATAGTCACATGCAAAAGGAGGGAACTGGACCCCTCACTCTACTCCATACACAAAAATCAGTGTACATGAACTTGAAAAGTTACTGAACATCACTAATCATCAGAAAAATGTGAATCAAAACCACAATGGATGATATCACCTCAGACCAGTCAAAATGACTGTCATTAGAAAGGACAAGAGCTTGGTGAGGACAAGAGTATTGGTGAGGATGTGGAGAAAAGTAATTCCTTGTTCATTGTTGGTGGGAGTGTAAATTGGTGTGGCCACTATGGAAAACAGTATGTGGTTCCTCCAAACATTAAAAATAAAACTACCATATGATCCAGTAATCCCACTTCTAAATATATTTTCGAGGGAAATGAAAACAGAATATCAAATAGCTATCTGGACTTCCATGTTCATTGCAACATTATTCACAGTAGCCAAGATATGGAAACAACCAAAGTGTCCATCAACAGATAAAGATGATGTGGTACAGTATGGTGACAGATGATAGCTGTACTTGTGGTAAGCATAGCATAACATAGAGAGAAGTTGAATCATTACATTGTATACCTAAAACTAATCTATGTCAACTATACTCAAATTTTTAAAAATTATAAATAAAATAGGGGCATTGTGAGTGAGGCAGTGGGTTAAGTGTCCAACTCTTGGTTTCATCTCAGGTTGTGATCTCAGGGTCATGAGATCAAGCCCCATGTCGGGCTCCATGCTCAGCATGGAGTCTTCTTGAGATTCTCTCTCCCTTTCCCTCTATCCCTCCTGCTCTCTCCCTCTCAAATAAATAATTCTTTATACACACACATACACACACACAAGAATATCATTCAGTCATGAGAAAGAAGGAAATTCTGCCATTCGCAACAACATGGACAGACCTTAAGGGCATTATGGTAGGTGAAATAAGCTTCACAGAGCAAGAAATACCAAATGGTATCACTTACATATGGAAACTAAACAAAAAAACTCCCCAAAACAGAGTGGAAGAGAGGTTTCTAAGGGCTGAGGGGAGGGGAATTAGGGAGGTGTTGGTAAAAGTGTATCAACTTTCAGCTATAAGATAAATAATGTCTGAAGATCTAACATAAAACATGGTAACTATAGTTAATAACAACATATTATATAATGGAAAATTGCTAAGAGGGTAGAACCTAAATGTTCCTACCAAAAAACAAAACAAAACAAACAAAAAAGAAAATGATAAATATGTGATGTGAGGAATATGTTAATTACCTAGATGGTGTTAATTCTTTCATAATGTATAATGTACATGTTTATCAAATCACCACAATGCATACTTCAACTTTTGTCAATCATACCGCAAAAAAACCTGAAAAATATATTTATGTTGTATTAGTTTCCTATGGCTGCTGAAACAAATTACCACAAATTAGGTGGTTAAAAACAATGCAAATTTATTCTTTTACAGTTTCAGAAGTCTGAAACTGGGCCAAAACTTAGGTGTCAGCATTTTTTTTGAGGGGGGTGTGGGGAGTTTTTTTAGCCACGTTCTTCGCCTCATGGCCCCTTCCTCCACTGTCAAAGCCCACAGTTTAGCATTTCAGATCTTCTTTCTGCTGAGGTCATCACATTGCCTTCTGTCTTCTGTAATAGAATCTCCTTCTGCTTTCCTTTTATGAGGACAACTGTGATTGAATTTAGGGACCACAGGAAAATAATGAAGGACAATTTATATCAAGATTCTTAATCAAGTAAGCAAAGTCTCTTTTATTGTATAATGTAAGTTGTATAATGTAAGATTCATAGGATGCAGGGATAGGACCTGGATATAGGACCTGGAAAACACAGGTGTGTTTCTATATATTTTGAGATTAGTCTTAACAAATTCTAGCATATTTATAGTGCTTTGAAAACCATGTACTTCGCTTTGGGATAGAAGGTGCCTTTTTTTTTTTTTTTTAAATCCAGTTTACTACAAGAGTAAGCAAAATATTTGGGAAGACAAAACTTTCCTTGTCTGAAGATCATTCGAGGTTTCCTTTTCTCTCCAGAATCTCTGCATGCTAAGTTCTCTGAAAAGACTAGCAAAAATAAATTCAACGTCTATCATCAGTAGTTGTCAGAGTATGTAGACAGTTAATGAGGGTGTTCAAGATCAATATTTATCTGATCATCTAACATGTTCTCCCATAATATCACCATGCTTAACATTAAATTAAAATCAGAAAAATGGACCCTACTGGCTGTCTACCAGCAGCCCTTGGTTACAAATTGGTTACTAGTTGAAAATCACAGGCTTATTTATTTTTTAAAAGATTTTATTTATTTGAGAAAGAGAGAGTGCATGCATGACCAAGGGGAGGGCCAGAGAGAGAGGGAGAAGCAGGCTCCCAGCTGAGCCCTGAGCTCAACATGAGGCTCAATCCCAGGACCCCAAAATCATGACCTGAGCTGAAGTCAGACGCTTAACTGACTGAGCCACCCAGATGCCCCACAGGCTTATTTTTAAAAAGTGTCCAAGATTTTTAGCTACCTGCAGGAGGCAATTAGCTTTTTTTTTTTTTCCCCTGAGTCCAGGATACATGATTATAAAAACACATCACAACTTCATTCCTATGAAATGTTAAGACACATCTGATTCCTTTACAGTGTTTCCAATTTTCATTGTTTAATTAAAACAATTACAGAGAAGGCCACTTGGAGGGCACAGCAAAAGGGACCATAGATGACTTTGGAGTCATTCATTTGGCCCAATGGTGCTATTCTTACAATGATCAGTGGAATTTCTGTTGTCAGCAAATGTCCAGCCCATTGTTTTTGCATTCCTGTCTTCAGGGGGCAGCTGTTTCTCCATGAGCTCTCATGGAGCTTCGCTGCAACACAGCACTTTTTCCCAGGGCTCAACTGTCTCACTAACAGCATTTTCTTCCACAATGTGGCTCCCTGATGGGTCTCCTTGTGTTTCATTTTTACTTTGTATGAAATGCACTGCAAATAGCTGTTTATGCTCTATTTTATGGTGTCATGCCTTCTCTTTGGTGTATTAAGGGCCTGAAAGTCTTCTATTAGTTGTTTTATACTTATATTAGTTGCCTGCCACTCTTGTGTCTTTGAGCTATGTAATCTCCAAATAGGTAGCAAGCTAAATTATCTGACACTTTTCTTTCTGTCAATTTGCTTTAAAATGTGCCTTAGCAGTTTTTAGTAGGCATATATTATCATTAAGATAACGTACCACTAACTACTAAATATTTTTTCATGTCTACATAAACTATAAATAGATATACAAATGAGCCTTTTAAAAAAGTGAGGGAGAAGAACAAGTTCAATGCCTAAAAGAAAATGGGTCAGAACTAAACAAGGTACTGTAGGTAAAGAAGACTTTTGATAAACATGGAAAACAATGATCCTAGAATTTCTTATTTGTAGGAGGAATAATAACACCTATCTCAGATAAAATATTTGTCAAGTATCAGCAATTTGTTTGGCAAATATCAAGTGTCAATAAGTTAATTATATTATGTATCAAATCATACCATATCTTATAAATATGTAGCTATTCGTTTAACATAAATCTTTCGACGACTACCATGTGTTAGACCTATGTGTTGAGTGCCTACTGTTCTGTTCGTATTGTGCTCATGGGGCGTACTAATTTCAACTCACTGCCTAAGAAATGAACCATAGACTTTTATTAAGCATGTAGAACCTCTTTTAGAGCAAGCTATTAAAAAGGATTATTATATGCATCTTGAATGCAGAGATCCTGTCTCCTGCACTAAATAAATTCTGTCCCTCAATTACCACTGTTTATGGCACTTTAAGAGATTCTGTCTCTCCTGACCTTTCTGGAACAGCCAAATATTGTTACTCAACAAATTTCATTACATCTTTTAAGATTTTAGGAGGCACTGTAATACCTATAAGCATATGCTTCATATACAAGTTACTTAGATCACTCAAACATTTAGAAATGCTATGCAAATTTATGTTTATCACAGAGAACCATTAAAATGTCTATAGAGACGGTCCAGTCTTCTGGAATGGCTAATTCTGCCATTCTCTTCAAATGAATCTAAATAACTTTTACAGGCTGCCACTTTGATTGTTTCAGTGACTCCCAAGTACCCACATATATGTGATTTTGAATTATGCCCATCAATGATCTCCCTTCTTTTTCCGCCCGCAAAAAGCACAGTAAGTGACTTCTATTGATCTTTGCCAAAGAATAAAATAGTGATCTAAAGAGGTTCTTGACAGTTAGCGCAGTTGTAATATATTGGCCCCTTCATCAGGTGTCTTGTAAATTTTGGAGCTGAAGGAACTAGAGATAATCTTTTTGTGTGTCCATAAAACTAAGAGCTTGATGTAGGGTTGAAAGGGTCATTATATAATTAAGGGTTTACAAAGAGCCATGTAATATACCCACTACATTCAGAACATTTTATAAAAGTTCCTTAATATTTTATTCTCACCATAACCAGTGTTTTATAACTTTAAATGATTTAAATGGTGTAATGTAGGTGCTAAAATGGGTAGAATTCCAATGATATAATTTTCTTTGTTGATAGATATAACATCTATCAGATTTGGCTTATCAGATTTGGTTAAAGTCATTTCAAAAATCAAGTCAAATGACTCAGCCAAGTGTTTTAACTCATGGAAGTTAAGCCAACCTGAAATAAGGCTAATGTAATAGAGGGAACAAAGTAAGCTTGTTAGGAGCTGAGATTTGGCTCCGTTTGGCCCGGGTTCAGTGTCCAGGCCTACCATCGTTAACTCTGCGTCCCTGGGAAAGTCGCTGAATCATTCCATACCTCCAGGTTTAATCTGCAAAATTGAGATAATTGGCTCTTACAACATGTTCATGGGAATTATTAATTTGAGGCTTAGGAAAGGCTTAGAAAAGAACATGACACATAGTACTCAATAAACTACAACTCAGTATTAGAACTACAGATAAAACAGGTCCGCATCCCAAATCCATGTCATGTAACAGAAATTCCTACAGCACAATCATGTAATAACTAATGTGAAAATATCATAGACGTCATCAGAAGAAATCATTACCCCTACTTACAGACAGTGTTTATTCTAGTAAATCCATATTTTCCTATGACTTGTCAGAATAAAGTCACAATTCAGTCATTACACGTCCTACTGTCTTTTTGCCTTAGCTAAAGTACGAATTTTTGTGAAGAGAACATCATATTAGTCTTTTAATATTTTACCCTACCAACTTTTGAATTTGATTTTTCTCTTCCTCTGGAATTAGAGGTTAGAAAGTCCTGAGGGCAAGAGTAGCATACACATACTCTTGCTCTTCTCATTGAGGAAGATTAGAGATTTTCTTTTCTAATTCACGGACCCACACAATTTGATTTACACAATTGCATTGGGAGGGATTTGATATGTGTGGATTTTAATACAGATATGAGTACCAACAAGTTATTATATGCTGAATCATCATTTGGAAAGAAGGAAAAGAGAAGCTAAAATGTTGGAATATGTGAAAAATTTCCTTTTGTCATTTTCTCTGACAGAACACTGTAGTTCATCCATGGAAATACTTTTTCAACAGGGTAACAACATCTTTGATATTTGAGGAAAGAAATGAAAGTTAACTTCCAAGCCCTCTGGAAACTGTACTCTTCACTTTTCAGGAATAAAAGAGAAAAAAAATCTAACCTAAAAACAGTTTTTTGCAAGAGAAAAATTCTGTCAGGCTGTACTAAAGTCTATTTGCCACTGAATTTTGAACATATTCTTAAATTTCATTAGGACATAATATATTTTCATTTTTCAATGTTAAGTTAAATATTATATTGAGTAATGCCTTTACCAATTCAGTTATGGATTCCACAGGCTATAATCCTCCTTTGTGATTTAGTAACTCTAAATCTGCTCTATTTCTTCTAGGAATTATTTTCTAATATGCTTCCTTTTCTACTAAAGCAGACTACACTTTTCACTGAAATTCCATTTTGAAATGTTCATTAGATGTTGAATGTCTATCAGTATCCACATTCTATGTGCCCCTAATTCTTCTGTGTGCCTTTCAACTTTCATTTTCCTCAATCCAAACACTTTCATATTTTTATTGTCATCTATTCTTTAAAGACTTGAAGGATGACAAAACCACTTTCAGAAAGAGCTTGGTCAGTAAGTAATATAAGGCATTTTTTATAAGATTCTCTACCATGCATAACAGAGCAAAACAGAAAACAAGAGGAAGCCAACTAGAGTTGTGTGAAATTGTTCATTTATTCTTCTCAAATAGTTTTCAGTTTTTCATGAAACTGTGCTGAAAAATTCACAAATTGTATTCCAATGAGATGAATATTTGGTTTCCAAGTTTTCATCAAAACTTTCGTCTTTAGGTAAACACTGTATATGCATAAGACATCCTGTTCCCGTGTGTGCTTGTAGTACCTGCCTGTTCATAGGCATGAAAATGGAAGTGGGTTATTAAATATGCACAAACTGACTGACTGGATAAGGAGAGATGCAGACAGTGCTGTGACTAGTCACACTAATATTTGGGTAGGCATGATCCTTTCTCCATTTTTCACTATTCTGAAATGAAGAGTTTAAGCTGAAGATTTTTCTAATAGGGAATATTTGTTTTGATTTATTCTTTCTACCTTTTTGGCTAATTTTATTATGAAAAACCATCTTATATGTCAATTTTTTTCTTTTATTCATAATAAGGAAAAAATAATAAATGGTCCATGTGTTTTGGCTTTTTCCCAAAATTCATGGTTTGGTTTCCAAATAGAACATTTTTTTTATGATGATGTAATTGGTCATTTATTTCCTGCTTTGAATTATAATTTTCTAACAACTTTAAATGCCATAGTCCCTTAATGGATCAGTAATATTATGTCAAATTTTGGTATCTGCTAGCTTGAAATACCACATAAAGTGTACTTTGAAATTGGTTTTCCTCTATGTGTATTTAAAGGATATTAGAGCATTCCTTAATCTGGACAAGGTAAATTATCCCATCATGTAACTCTAACACGAACATTAGTAAGACAGAAGCCTAGCAGAGAATGCCATTTTGAGTCACTATAAGTGGTTGAACTAAGAGGCAAATGTCCGTCCGTCCCTTCCTTCCTTCTTTCCCCCCCTCCATTTCCTAAAATCTCAAAACTTCTCATATTGATCTCTATCCTTCCCAAAAAGTGAGGCAAGAAACATCCATGTGTAAACTGGACAGACACAGGACAGCAGAAAATGGTGAGGCCTATGTGCCCAGCCCAAAGTCTTTCAGCTTCCAAACCATGTATGATACTCTGCACACTGGATGCCATCTGCCTTAGCCAGTTTTTGGTGCCATTCCAAAGGTTTGAACTTCTTTAAAATTTTTTGTCTGGATTATCTTATACCTCCTAGCTAACAATAGATTCATTTATATTATTGTTTGTGTCTCATGATTTGCTTGGTTAGCATAGCATAATAAAAGATTACCACATGTTCACCCATATGCACTGTCCTCCCAGCATTTATAATGCATCTGCATAAGCATGGATAAAAGGTAGCCATTTAGTCTGGGGTTTTTTACGGTTGTTTTTTGCTTTTGCAGGGTGAGAGGATTATTTGTTTTGTTTTATTTTTCATTTCTCATATTTTTCTGGTTCTTTAAAGACTCATATGTCCTTTTGTTTTATTATCAGATTTTAGAAATAATTTTTGAATATTAAAGTAATATAATTAATGCTTTTAAGTATTCCTTTTGATATCCCTGTCTATTTCTCAAGTTAAATGCCCTATTTATTACACCTATTTTGTTTTAAGAACCTTAAGTACCCCATTGTAGACCAGTAAAGTAGGGCTTTGGGTGGAGTCATGTGCCTCCCACAATACCTTGTATTTTCCATGTATCAGAATTATCACTTCATCTGTTAGATTTTAAACTCCATGGGGAGGATTTGTGCCCTATTCACCAATGTGACCATAGCAGATGTTACAATGCAATAGTACATAACAGATACCGAGTACGTATTTTGAGGGAATTGTAAAGGTAAATGTGGAAGATTCCAAATGAGCAAACTACTAATGAAACCAACAAAAAGCCTTTAGATTCTTAGGGAATCTTATAATTTGATTTTATCTCCTGGGAAATCATCCTGACTATGGTCCTACATAGGAAATATAGCACATCATAGAAGTTAAGCTTCCCTCTATAATAATTCTGGCTACACGTTTAATTTAGGAGAACTCAGAATCCTAGGGTATAAAACCAGACTGTATTATTTTCTTTATTCTTATTTTCATCTACAGTTGCCACCCAAAGCCCTACTTTACTGGTCTACAATGGGGTACTTAAGGTTCACCTCAGTGTTTATAGACCTTAGCTACTCGTTCTTAAAACAAAATAGGTGTAATAAATAGGGCATTTAACACACATATTTATGCTTAATTATGCAGATTTCTAGAGTCCTGAAGACTGATCAAAGATGGAAACAGTTATAAACTTGAGTGAGTGCCCTGAGTCATTTTAGTCCAAATCTCTACCTCATCTCCATTCCATGTATGACAGATACATTATGAGTATTCTGCTATCAAAGTATTCATTCCCCCTTTATTCTGAACAGATCTGACTCTGTGCTGTGGAGGAAGCATGAAGCAGAACAACACAAAAAAGTGCTCCCACTTCTTACCAGCAATGAGTTTGGCAAGTAACTTAAGTCCTCCTAATTTTAGTGTCGTTGTTGTTATTTTCATTTGTTAATGAAAAAAAAAAAAAAGCTTGGCAATATCTCACTAGCCCAATATACAGTGCTACAGAAAATAAAATAATCTGGATATTTAGGGTTCAGAGTATATTATTATTGTGTTATACCAAAGGAATTTCTCAGAAAAGGCTATATCATAGCACAAATCTTGACACAAACAACTTAGTTTATGTGAAAAATGACTGCTGGGGCTGGCCAGTAGAAAAACCCTTTGCTTGTTTCTGATTTGTTCAGTAGCCACAGCAAATAGCAAGAATGTAAGAAGTTATAAGATCTGGTGGGAGTGTAAGAATGACACTTAGAAAGTTGGAGGAAGAAGGAGGAGAGGGATAAAGTTTTTTTTTAAAAACACCCTGAAATTTATTATTTCTTTTTTTTATTTGAAATTATTTTATTATAAGTGAGTCTGAACATTTTTCCTAAATTTAAACATATTTACACTATGTTTTCATAAAAAGGTATTTTTATGTTGTCCATTTTTAAAATTTATTTTTATTTATTTTTTAAATTTTTTTTCAGTGTTCCAGAATTCATTGTTTAAATGCATCATACCCAGTGCTCCATGCAATACGTGCCTTCCATAATAGCCACCACCAGGCTCACCCAACCTCCCATCTCCCTCCCCTCCAAAACCCTCAGATTGTTTCTCAGAGCCCACAGTCTCTCATGATTCGTCTCCCCCTCCAATTTCCCCCAACTCCTTTCTCCTCGCAGCTCCCCATGTCCTCCGTGTTATTCCTTATGCTCCACAAATAAGCGAAACCATATGATAATTGACTCTATTTCTTACTAAGAAAATGCCAGAGAGTCACACATAGTATATGAAATAATAGGAAATAATGCAGGTCCATAAATTTTGGTACATTTTAAACAAAGGATGAATAACTGCTCTTACATTGCCTTCTTTGAGCACTAGAGATATAAGGACTATCCTGATCATGCTTATCACTGCTCCCAGCTGGGAACAAAGTTCATGTATCTTAGTTTACCTAAAAAAAAAATGAATAACACACCTACGGTGCTACTTTGCTGAGGTCTAATCATCTTTGCACCACTGACAGAAAAATATAATTTTATTTGCCTTGTTGACAGCAAGTTTTACATTCTTACTATGTGGGTAGGTCTTTTAGCCAAACTACAATGGCAGCATTCCAAGTCACTTGCTCTTCTTGGGAGATCATACATGTGATCAGACTTCTTTGGTGAGTCACTAGCTCCAGTAGGTAAGCTTGGAAATGCATGTACATGAGAGCTTTGCAAACCATCTGTGGTCTTGCTTCCTACCAATTCTGGTAATCATCTCTAACCAATACATGTATTTACATTCTTCATTCTTAACAAGAAAGCTTGATCAACTTCAGAAATGTCATAACTGTGTCTGGCAAGGCAAGTATCGCTTTCAAATATTTCTAGGTTATGGTCTATCAATTAAATGCATTTTTGGATTTAATGCAGACTCAACTAATTTAACTTTTGCAGGCTATTGAACAGGAATGTAAAGCCCCATTTCTCTAAAGGGCTGGAAGAAAGAACCGGTTATCATCCCGAGTACCTTTTAGTTAAAGTGATACCTAAACTTTACTAGACTAATGAATTGAGACCATTTCATAGAAATTTTATTCTACCCCATTTACTTCATGCAGTATCCAAAATGTACACTCTTTGGCTGCCTAGTGGGAAGATGTGTTAGTTAGACATTTATTCACAACTCAGAATCACCATAGACTCGTTAACAGCCTTTCTCATTTTAAAATAGTATTTTCTGCAAACACTTCACATGGCTTATCAATCAACTCAATTTACACTTATGAGTGTCCTTCATGTGTCCATCTCATGGTGCTAGGGGCACTCAATATTAAAAAAAGATACAATAAATATTTAAAAGGCTAAATCAAACAAATAAGTTTTTTAGTTGAACCTTACAAATCAACAGTAATTTTAAAGCTCTCATGCATAAAAGAATAGATTTCCTGGCTGAAGAGCAGGGTATGGAAGGATGTGATCTATTACAATCAGTCTGCAAGGTGGAGGTCAGTGATTATAAGTTGTGGAAACTCTACCAGAATCAGGAAGTCTTTATGTGACAAACTTGCACCGAGTAGGTGCAGAAAGGAAATTATATGGTTAGTAAAACACACATACAACCATACAAACACACATACACACACATACAACTTTATAGTAACCCTAAGGTCAAAAGTTTGATTTTAGAACAAAGAAAATCACCTCTTTAAGGCTAGCAGCATAGATTACATTTTAAACATTTATAATAGAGAACCAATCAGTAGCAACCCAATTTTATCTATACTAAATTCAGGGAAATTTGAAGACATCCATGCTTGAATATCACACAGACAATTATGCAAAACATCAAGCCGCTTCATAGGTCTGCAGGGACTGGAAAGAATATCTGAGTATAGTCTGCATACATATGACACTGCGGGCCATGGCGTTGAATAATGTTATTCACTAAAAATATCTAAATATAAAGCTAAATAGGATTTCAAACAAGCCCCAGGGGAATCAGAAAGTAACTTGGCAAAGCACAAACCATTCCCTAAAGGAACAAATTGAAAGGAGAATATAAGGATAAAGAAACTATCCAAAGCAACCCATGTTAATTCCAGAAAATTCAAAAACATAGAGTTCTATCAAAGAATGACACAGTCAGCAGTATTCAAACTAGACAGCCTTAAAAGGGTACAAGAAAATGCATTCAATGAACAAAATGCTCACGGACATTATATTCTAATTTAAGTGTCAGGGCCAATAGTATGTACATTCAACATGAGGTGCTAAAATGATATCCTAGCAAAAATTCAAGACACATTGCTTTTATTTAATGATTGGTAACAATTTTAAAGTGTTATTGACGAAGAACTTAAAAAAAATGCAAGTATCCAGCATTGTAGATCTACTCAACTTGTATTTGCCTCTATCATTATGGACCCTCTATCCAATGCCCCATTTTAGAAAAGTATATATATATACTTTTTATACACACACACACAATTCTTAAGGGATGAAAGGTGATATTGCTGTTGTATTGCCTTTATCATTATCTAATTGTCCAATACTGTAAAAATTATCTGGTAAGTTTTCTTCTACATGTAGACTACCCATTACTTTTTTTTTTTTTACATTTTATTCTTGATCTGTTTCTCTTATTACCCTAATTGTCAAAATGGGCTACCTTAAAGAAAAATTGCACTAAATGAAGTTAAACAGGCAAGGAAGAATTTACTCAAGACTACTGCAGTAGGGGTGGGGTGGGTAGGTGGCTCAGTCAGGTGAACCTCTACCCTTGGCTTAGGTCATGATCCCAGGGTCCCAGGATCAAAGCCCCACATTGGGCTTCCTGCTCAATAGTGAGTCTGCTTTTCTGCCGACCTCTGCCCCTCCCCTCATTTGTGCTCTCTCGCAAATAAATAGAATCTTTAAATAAAATAAAAATAAAAATCCACTTGATTTCAGAGGAGTTATGCTCAATCTCTCTCCCCTACGGCAATAGTCTTTTCTTTTTTTTTAAGATTTTATTTATTTATTTGAGACAGAGCAAGACAAAGAGCATGAGCAGGGGGTAGGGGCAGAGGGAGAGAGAGAAGCAGGCTCCCAGCTGAGCAGGGAGCCCAACACTGGGCTCAATGCTAGGACCCCGAGATCATGACGTGAGCTGAAGGGAGACACTTAATCGCTTAAGTGGCTGAGCCACTCAGGTACCCCACACATGGATTTTTAAATGCTGGGATGAAATAATGGGGAAAGTATTATTTTTTCTGGAGGACTTTGTGGGGAGGGGGAGGAGGATGGTCCATGATTAGACTATCTGTGTTTGCTAATTGTAAATTATCTCCCGTTGAAGTCAGGATCCCTCGAATACCCTCCCCCCAGAGATAGGGGTTCTTATCTTCCTTGATGATTGCATGATTACATTTCAAATGGATAGCTCTAAGGTCCTTGAGAAAGACTTTCCTGAGCTGTGAAACTGGCAAGAAGCTGGGAAAAGTTTACATCTCAAGGGGGTAGAGAAAGATTTTAGAATTTCAAGGTTTCTAAAGTCATTGCACCAAGAAAAAGAAGTGTCAGAAAGAAACCTGTCCAAAGTGTAGTCAAGCTGTGAGGAATATTAAGGCCATCTTTGTCAGCCATATGCATCTCTTAGAAAGTACTGTTCAACTGCTCTAGAAGTTTATCTCCCAGACTGATGGCAGTTGGAAGTATTCCAGATTTTGATTAACAAAATAAAGTTACCAATTTCCACAGCAGAATAAAACAATGATCCTTACATCATAGAAAAATTATATAAATATATGATTATGCTCATGAATGTGCTCAGTATAAAATATTTAATATCATCATGATAAAAAATGGATACACCTCGTATGTTTCTAACAACACTGTATGAAAGAAAAAGGTGACAACGGGACACCTGGGTGGCTCAGTTGGTTAAGCGGCTGCCTTCGGCTCAGGTCATGATTCCAGTGTCCTGGGATCAAGTCCCACATCGGGCTCCTTGCTCGGCAGGGAGCCTGCTTCTCCCTCTGCCTCTGCCTGCCACTCTGTCTGCCTGTGCTTGCTCTTTCTCTCTGACAAATAAATAAATAAAATCTTAAAACAAAAGGTGATAATTAACATTTTTATATGTTCACTAAGGTTATGAATCTTCTGTAGTCAATAATCATAGATGTAATAGTTTATGATTTTAAACTTTTCAAACTTTTGGTGCTTAAGAAAGCAAATACACCATTGCATAGATGTGATAGCAACATGTGTCAATATTGAATAAAATAAACTAATTCTTGACCACAATTAGTTTTAAATGAATTCTGCCACACCAGTGGGCAAATGAAACCCACCAGATGGATTTTCTTTGCCCTGAATCCTTGTAATAAAATATTCATATCTGTATGCTCTGAGGAGTTTGGCGGAACACACCTCAATTAACATAAATCAGTGCTTCTATTTGATGGCTACCAAATTAGAAATTTAAACAACATAACAGAAAGAAGTCTTCAGTGATAAAATAAACCTTGTTGCTGTGGGCAAGCTAGATCTTCTTTAGTTCTGTTGTTGTTGTTTTTCCTTGAAACTGTGCTTGCCTGTAAGCTACCAACCTGGCTACTACTCAGGTACTCCTTGGGAGAAGAATCCATGCACCTCTTCAGCTGTTAACAGCTTTGTTTAATTTCTTCTTGAAAGAAAAACTAAAACTTGTTGGGAGATTTTTCTAAAGTCACTGCAGGTAGTTAACAGTTTAGTTAAAAAATAATTAAGCCAATTTGTTAATATGAAACTGAAATTCCTTCCAATAGAACACTAAGCTCACAGGATAAAAGAGATTGCCTAAATGGAAGGTTCTCTGAGGAGGCTTGGAGCCAGACCCAGCAGGAGGTGCTTTATTTTCTACTGTAAATCTTCACACTTCTGCAAAATTGTTGGAAGCCAGTACCTCTGTGGGTAGTTTTGCTTATTCTTTTCTGCATGTAACTGGTCCCTACTGGGAGTACCTCTAGTTGCTCCTAAGCAGATACCCTACAGCTAGCTCAAAGCATTAACAGAATGCAGAGTGAACTGAATACAGTATGACAGATGCTTTCAGAAGGGACAGCCAAGGTAGAAACAAAAGACAAATAATAACTGAGATATATGGTACTTGCCTCTAATAAAGATGGATTTAAAACTCCTTCTCCCAGAATAGGGGAAAAGCCCATTCAATTATGTTAGTCCTATTTATACTTCTGAATCCTTTGAAGTAAATTGTGTGTGCAAATATATTTATATATACTGTATTTATTCATTCCTTTTTCCATTCAGTATATATTTGCTGATTGCCTCCTCTTATACATGGTACACTGCCCTAGGTACTACCAATACTACAGTAAGTAAAGAAGAAATCTACATATTCTTGTTCACACAGCCACTGGAGCAAAATAATAAAATAATTCTATCAAGTTGATTGTTTTCAAACTCTTTTGTTTTGTTTTAAAACTCTTGATCCAGGTTTAAGAAATAGGCTTTGTAGTTCCAAGTCTTCAAATAAACTTTCTCTTGTATATAGTTGGGTTTCTTTGCCATTCTGCATATAGAAGATTCATACACAAGCAAGTACTGATTCTTACGTAAGCATCACACCAAGATGGAGAGGTACTCATGATTCTCAGTAGGACTGTATGTCCATGTCTATCTGTCTGTCCACATCCATACACGTCTGGCATACAACCATATAAAATATTTTTATAGGATAAAAACAGATGATTCTCATGTAAGGCTTTTAAAATCAAATGTAAATTATAAGCATAAAGTCCGTAAAGTGCATGTTATATTTATAGGCAGATACTATCATATCTAACAATAAAAAAATAGATTTTGTATCTCCAGAGGTATTTCTGATATAAGCTATATTTATCACTTGCCTGATTTCAGAATACAATATTATACTGTTAATAATTTCTTAATTTCTAATTGAGAAAACTTTATATTTTTCTATTCTACTTATGAACTGATTTAAAAGCTTTATGTTTGTCTTAAAATTCACCTATAATTTTTCATATTAAAAACAAAATAGTGGGGCTCCTGGTGGCTCAGATGGTTAAGCTTTTGGTTAAGCCTTTGGTTGATATGGGTTCGAGCCCCATATCAACCTCCCTGCTCAGCCGGGAGTCTGCTTCTCCCTCTACCTCCCACTCCCCAACTCATGTTCTCTCTTTCTCTCTCAAATAAACAAAATATCTAAAAAACAAAACAAAACAGCTACCTCATGGAATCTGGTTTAAAGAATGTTTGTATGTGAAGGAAAACAGAACACAATGGAAAATATTTTCTTCTCTGTCTATATTTTATATGTCCCAACTTAGTACACATTAATTTTAAAAGCTAGAAAAAATATAGTAGGAATCTTAGATGAACAAATTTGGCCTACACATTACACAGTGGAGCATAATGTATTTGGGGAAAATAGCTACAGCCATTCCATAAATAAATAGGTAGAGCAAAGTTTCAATACGAAACAGCATTAAGATTCCTAAATAAATATTTTGTTCAAGACCTCCAAACTGGGTAAGAGTATCTCCTATTGATTTAGTAATTGCAAAAAAATTTATAAGATGGACAAAGGATTCTTTGTTTGTTTATATTTTCAACCAAGATAAACAAGGAAAAAAAAACCGATTTGAACTATTATACAGTCCTGCTACCCTTAACCTCTGCCTCACATTTCAGATTAATTTTTACTTCTTTGCCATTTATTGTTAGCACTCTAACAAGGTAAAACTTCTGGTTATTTTTCCAATAACTGAAAAACATTTATTGAACACCTACTGAGTACAAAGTGTTGGGAGGTTCTGAAAAAGAACACAACTTCTGACCAAACTTGCAATCTTTCTGAGGAGATTAAAGAAGCATACGTGTGTATATATATACACATATATATACCAGAACCAATCATAACATGTATAAAATCATAACACTAAGTAGCAATAACTATGTAGTTAATAAGTAGCTATACCACTATTTTATTTAATGCCATATGATAAAGAAATGAAAGAGCTAGTCCCTGGTCTTTAAAAATAAAATGCCTTGAAGGTGGAGTAATTAAGACATCACTTTAGCTAACTCTTCACTCTCCTAATGAAGAAGATGATGAGTTTACAACGCAGAAAACAGACTGCATGTGAAAAGAAAATGATCTTAAAAAGAAGTACAAAACTAGTTAAACTATTCAAAGATGTAACTTGATTGTGAAGTAATTAATTAAAGTGAAAAGATTCTGAAAATGGAAATAAAAAAGCTAGGGGTATGACTAATTGGGAAAATCTTCAAAAAATATTTATGATGTCTCAAATGTTGCAAACTTACTGAAAGGCTACCACGTGTAACTGTAATGTTCCAGTGACTCTGAGGTGGAGTCGAGCTAACTATATAAAAGGTTCCAAAAAATATTTATTTTCACATAAAGTAGGTGAAAGTGCCTAAGAAGACAAAGGCTATGCCTGAATCTGCACAAGAAAATGAATATAAATACAAGAGATTTCACCAAAAATATAAAGCCAGTCACATACTGACAATGAAAACATCAATATCCAGCAGGCAAAGGAGAAGAATTCTACAACAGGAGAAATATAGATGACTAATATATATATTATAAAATGTCTGATCTCATTATTGATCAGTGTTAATGTCAACTGAAAAATTAAGAATCATTTATTTACATACTACAATAACAATTAAATTCCATGATATTCAGTCTTTGTATGAGTTTATGACACTAGCAATCATTCAGTGATGGAGCACAAATTTGAATAATTTCAATGGAAACTAATGTAATTTTTTTTCCAAAAAATTTAAAAATATTTCTTATACCTTGGCAAATCTTTTAAGAAATTGTTTTGAAATCATTCAAGACTTTGGTCATAAAGACAATATTGTGATTTTACTTATATTAGTATAAATTTGGAAACAACATAATAAATAGGAAAGCTAATCAAAATATTATGACTCTGACCACCTGAGTGGTTCAGTGGGTTAAGCCTCTGCCTTTGGCTCAGGTCATGATCTCAGGGTCCTGGGATTGAGCCCCGCATCGGGCTCTCTGTTCAGCAGGGAGCCTGCTTCCTCCTCTCTCTCTGCCTGCTGCTCTGCCTCCTTGTGATCTCTCTCTGTCAAATAAATAAATAAAATCTTAAAAAAAAAATTAAAAAAATATGATGATTCAACAATCCAGTAAAATATCATGCACCCATTAAATACTGTGTTTATACATTTTAAAATCTATATAGTTATTGTCTCTATCTAGAATGGATATTTTCCTCCTCCTTAATCTTGATACATTACAAAATTCCTTCAATGAATGTTTTCCTTACAGGATAAAAAGAGTTTGCTAACTTTGGTCAGCAAAATAGATATTAGGTGAAAGCAAATGAATTATTAACAGGATAGGGGATGAAGAAGAACTGAAGATAAAATGTGGTAGGGTATATCCAAGTCAAACTCAAATGTTCCTTGTAACAGCTAATCTCAAAGATTCTCAACATGTGGGTTACAGTCTGAAAGAGTTACTGGCCTCTGTTATCATGTTGCATGATAACCCAAAGTCCTAAAAGGGGTCACTGAATCAATGTACAAATACCGTGGCATCATCTCAGTGCTCCCTCTAACATCTCAGAAACATTTACCTATACTTACTTCTGGAAGTATAAGCTCATTATAACACTTGAGAAGAGCTCACACACTTTTTCTGAGAGTCTATGCTTGAAAAATGGCAATGTGTGGGCAATGGGATATTCTCCACTTATTCAGATCTTTCAACATTTTAAGCTCTTGCTCCTTTGGGGCCTAAGGCTATTTGGTATATATTAATAGTTTTTGGTATCAGTTTGGAAGAAATATTATATTACACCACACCAGATATTCTCCATGTTAGTATTTTATATTGTAAATCTAAATATAGTTTGGCTGTTAGCTAACACTGCAGTCATAGTTATCTGAAAATTTAACTTAAACTTTTTTCACAGAATCCATCTTTGCTTAAAAGCATAAAGTGACTTTAAACAAATTTCTTATCTGTTTAAATGAGTTTTGTCTCTCAAAGCAATCACGGATCATTAACACGGGAGCAACTAAACTCTTTATCTTCTGGAAACAAGGGAAAAAATATATATGTATGTGTGTCTTTATATATATATATATGCACATATATATATATATATTTATATATGCATATGTGCCTTTGTCACTAGCATTAACAGTATCTGCCATATCTCTAAACATGTGGATGCTGCTCATTCTCTTACAGAATATCTTTTTACTTCTTCAAATTAAGTTGACATTAGCAGTTGACAGTGGTGTTATCACCATAATATCATGACTGACCAAACATCCTGACATCCATTCCCAACAATGAGACAGATGTCAACCTGGAAAAATACTGAAATTCCAGCCAGCAGATGACTTAGAATCTACTTTTTACAATGTCTGCTTTCAGGTTTGCCTCAAGAAAAAAATGCCAAGTAAGTTCAAAGGGGTCAGTGCACTTTTCTTTATTTTTTTCTTCCTCTCAAAGGAATATGAGCTGTAACTGACATAAACCAGCCCAAATCCCTACTTAGTGACCAATTAAATGTCACTATAACCTAAGTTATAGTCACTATAGTTATATATATATAACCTAAGTCACTATAACCTTTCTGTATCCATCCATAAACCTGATAAAAATATAACCAATATGCATTTATTGTAACTCCACTAGAATGAATTTGTTTAAAATCATACATTTCGGGGTGCCTGGGTGGCTCAGTGGGTTAAAGCCTCTGCCTTTGGCTCAGGTCATGATCCCAGGGTCCTGGGATCGAGCCCCACATTGGGCTCTCTGCTCAGCGGGGAGCCTGCTTCCTCCTCTCTCTCTGCCCCTTCCCTGCCTACTTGTGAACTCTGTCTGTCAGATAAATAAATAAAATCTTTAAAAAAAAATTTTAAATCATACATTTCCTCTGTACTACTTTGTGGCTCCATTTGCCAGTTTATATTAATCTCAAATAAAATTAAACAGTTAACATTTCTAAAATGCATTTTCTGTACAACTACCTTGCTCATTAGTTTATTCCTTATATATTTGATCAATAATTATTGTATAAAATTATTCAATTCTGCAGGGTGGTTGTAGTTGGGAGGAAAAGAAAACAAAATGAATGAAGCAAGTTCCTTCATTAACAAAATTGTAACTGGAGATGAAGAGCGGGGAACAGATTACAATGTACTAAGTTCCATAAAAATAGAGCACAGAGTGCTCCAGCAGCTCATAGCCTAAGTCTGTCAAGAGTATTTCCCCAGAGAAGAGGGTACATTAGTAGCTTGCCTTGGAAGATGAGTAGAGCTCCTTTTTTTAGGGAAAGAAGAGGAAGGTGGAAGAGGTAGATAGCAAAGTTAAGACCTTGAAAGAATATGCTATATTAGAGAAAAGCGAAATCTGAGTATGGTTGGAACTTAGAAGTTTTCTTGATATTAAGAGACATGACTGCCTTTATATACAAATTATTATTGCTTCTCTTTTGAGAGTGGTGCTATCTAGTCTTACTAGGGCCTCCTCAAACTGTTTCAGGAGAAGCTCCTCCCTTCACTCACTAGGTTGCACAGACACATATTTGTTTGGAAATATTAAAGTTCTCCAAGCTTCTTTTCTCCCCCGGGGATTTTGAACTTCCTGTTCCTTTTCATTGGAACCCTGTTCTTCTAGCTCTTCAAGACTGGGTCCCGCTCCTCACTCAGTCTTAATTTACACAATACAGAAGTAATGACCACGTTAATCTTTCTCACATAACAGTGTTTTATTTTCATCACAGCAACCATCACTTTTTGAAATTATTCGGTCTATGTCTTATTTACCTGCTTATTATTTGTCAATTGCTATAAAAATATAAAATTTCTAAAGTAAAGTTCCGCGCTGGGCTCCCTGCTCAATGGGGAGCCTGCTTCTCCCTCTACCTCCACAGCTCCCCCTGCTTGTGCTCTCTAACAAATAAATAAAATCTTTAAAATATATTTGTAAAGTAAAAAATCCAGTTTATTTTTCAACACTAAAACCATCACATATGAAGTAGAGTTAGGTACATAGCAGGCATTATATAAATATGTTTAAATGAAGAAATAAATGATGCAAAGGTAAGAGCAGATGGAATGTATAAACTCTAATGACAATCAATCAAATAACGAGTGTATTTAAAATGTCAGCATCAAAACTGCATTTACCCCCATGGCTTTTTAAGAATGGCCTTCATCAATAAGCACACAGTAAAAAAGACTGGAAGAACTTTGTGAGGAAAGAAATGGAAGTCCTACATTTTGCAAATGTAGTTAAGTGAGCCAGTAAATATGTGTATTAATATTTATTTGCTTACATTTATATTCAAAGGTGTATGAACCCTGATGATGTTGAGCTTATGTTCACCTTACTTATATCACAGAATATTTGTGAGATTCAAATGAAAAATGGATATAAAAGTATCATAAAATGTAAGAGATTACATTTTCTTGCTTTCTAGCAGTAAAAGAAATAAAATATGGATTCTTCTGAATAGAAAGAAAAACAATTTAAAATACCAATTAAATAGACTACCACTGGTATATTTTCCATTACCATCTGGTTCCTCTCAGTCTATGATTTTAGTCAGGAAAACAATAAGTAACAGAATTATAAGAAATAGATCTTTTGTTGATCTTCAGAAAAATGACTGTATCATTATGAAAACAGTATTCTTTTTCAAATGTCACACAGAATTGTGCACAGCCAGAGTAAATGAGCTGGTAAATGGGCTGGCATTAATAATTATGCTGACATGCATGCAATTTCAATATTGACTAATAAAATGATTGATAATTTTCAGATAATTAAATTTAAAATTATGAAATGACTTTAAACAAACATGACTTGTAGCTTTTATAATATTTAATTAAGTACATGCTAAATGTAGCAATAATTTACTTTATCAATAAAACTTAGTGAATAGATGTGCAAAATAAAACAATTTCAACAAGAATATTAGTATCACAGGGCATTAAATGTCATTCTTTTTTAAAATAATGGGTTTTTTTATGGATATTTTTACCCTTGCTTTTCATTTTGCATATGATTTCATACTTCCATTAAGCTACAGAATTAATTAAGTTTTTAATCTTACTACAGACTTACAAAACACTGTCTGAAGCTCTATCAATAAGAATTCTGGGGGGAAAAGAGTGGGAATTTTTTTTCAAGTTAAAGAAGAAGCAAAATAAAAAGCAATTGCAATCAAGAGGCACCTAAGGAGACATGATTGTTAAGTGTAATGTGTATTTCTGTTGGGATCATGGAACTAAAGAAATGACAGTATGGAAAAACTAAAGAATCTGAATAAATTGTGGCTGTTAGTATTAATGCATCAATATTGCCTCATTAATTGTGAAAAATATATCATACTAATTTAAAATGTTACTAGTGGAAGAAAGAGTGTCTGTGGACATACATGAACTCTATTCTATCTTTACAATCATTTTGTAATTCTTTTAATTTTTTTATTTTCCTTTTTAATTTTTTTAAAGATTTATTTACTTATTTGAGAAAGAGAGAGAGCACAAGTGGAAGGGACAGAGGCAGAAGAAGAGAGAGAACCCAAGCAGACTCCACGCTAAGCACAAAGCTGATGTGGGACTCAATCCCACAACCAAGAGATCACGATCTGAGCAGAAACCAAGAGAAAAAGGCTTCACCGACTGTACCATCCAGACATCCCTCATTTTGTAATTCTAAAACCATTTAAAGTGAAACATTTATTAAGAACACACAAAAGGAAATATTCACATAAATTTAACAGTCATCATTATGCTGTCCATTTTGTGAGTGTTAGACTATAGAAACAACCTCCATATTAAGCAGCAACTTTCAGTCTTAATCCGATTAATTTTAGTGGGAAGTTTGTGACAAGTAAAGACCACCTGAATTGTTTTGCCAATGAATCTAATATCAAACTTTTAATGTCAAAGAGCTAGCAATAATGAAACATCTATGTGCACACCCAATACATTAAATGTATTTCTAGGAGGGCTCTCATATACTATACGATTTCCCTAAACACTAGATGAGGTGTGGAAAACTGATCAAGGAAAATTCGTTCATTATCTGGTTAGTGAATAGAATTGTGACCTGGTTCAACAATATAAGCAGAGCCAAACAGATCACCTCTCCCAGAAATAACTGATTATGAAACATAGATATAGAAATAACTGATTATGAAACTGATTATGAAATATGTGTCACTTTCCAGCAGTGCCAAAAATAATGTACCCTGAGTTGTCATTACCATAGGAAGAACCTATTGTAATCTTTATGGGATATAAATAAGAGTAGCAAACAGAACTTAAATGAAAGAATGAGATAAACAAAGCAGATAAAAGAAACAAGCTGAGCGGCTGCTGGGTGGCTCAGTTGGTTAACGGTCTGACTTAGACTCAGGTCATGATTTCAGGGTTCTCGGATGGAGCCTGGCATGGAGCCCCACATGAGGCTCCACACTCAATGGGGAGTCTGCTTGTCCCTCTCCTTTTGTCCCCCTTGCTCATGCACGTTCTCTCTCAGAAATATAAGTGAAATCTTTAGGAAAAAAAAAAAAAGGAAGAAAGAAACTAGCCAGATATCCACAAGAGATGACAAATAGAGAAAGAGAGAAAAAAGAATAACAAGCAGAATCTGCCTTAGAGAATGTCATCCTTTGCTAACAGTTCTCCAATTTCCTTCTCTGAACACAGTAGGTCTGGTTGTATTTTTATTTCCCTCTTTGTCTCATTTCCTTAACAATAAATCCCTCTTTTCTAGAGGAATAGAGGTCTGATCATGGACCTACCTATAGTCAAAAGAATCCAAGGCAGATATCAGGATTGTACTAGGCACCACGCAGATTCATTGGATCTCCTTCCTCTCTGCCATCATACTTCTTTATTCCCACTGGCTCTCACTGCTTTTTGATTCTTCCAGAACCAAACTGTCATTATTTTCAATATTTAATCAGAGTCTTTAATCTAAGTTTTAAGTCTAGATTTATAACATTATAGGTATTTCAAACATTACATTAACTTCTTAATTATTTTTAAATAATTCTGCCAGAAAACAACTTCTCTGTTACTATATATCTTGGTGTCAGAGATAAAATTACAAATCCATAGGCTATATAGTCATCTCTCATCAACAATCCAGTCCTTTACCATTTTTCTCATTCAGCTTACATACAGACAAATTACATCTAAGATGCTAAAATCCTGGATCACCAGAGGATAAATATTCCCAGGTGCTACCAGAGAATTCACATCACTGTACATTATATATATCATTAATTCTCCTGCTGTAATTAAACTGTCTCAATTTTCTTTTCTTTTGACAATTTCCTAAATTTCATGAGGCCATGATATTTTATCTAACCTTGTATCTTCAGAACTTGGAACAGTATCTCTGGCACAGTAGTTACTTAACAAAACAAACTGAATGAAGAAAAAAAAGTAGAAAGACCATTGTTCCCATAACTAACCACATCAAGAAAAATAAAAACAACATGAACAATATGAATAACAGCCAGAAAACAGTAGAATGATGATTTCAAAATAATGAACAAAAAAAAAGTCTCGTGAAATCATATTTCAAAAATGAATACATTTTTAGACAAAACAGTCTATAAAACATGGAAAGAATATGAAGAAATGCCAAAAGGATGTATTTCAAGGATAAGGAAAATTATCCCTAAAATAAAATCCGAGGGGTGAGAAAGGACACTGATGAAAGAAAGAAAGAGATATGTAGATCAATCTAAGTCAATATTAGGGTTTCCTAATTTGTGAGGTTTTAAAATAAGAGAAATAAATACAAAAAAAATAACATATAGCTATAAGGAAATTAAATTATTTTACAGTCCTTGCACTTTTCCAGAGAAAAGTAAAGATATTGATTATTTTTAGTCCCTTATAAGTCTGTACTCTTGTTAAAAGTTTTAAAGATTCACAATAAAAATGGGAAAAAATAAATTTTTAGATATCAGTCTAATCACAATAAATATGAATGTATTAATAAATTATAAAAATGGTCCCATTGCAAAAAATCTAGCAACGTGCCATTTATAAGAGACATACTAGAACAATAAAGATATAGCTAGAGTAAGACAAAAGATATACCATTTGCAGCAAAAAATGCTAGTAGAAAGTACTTCAAATATATTCTCTCAGTTTTCCTTAGTAACTGAATACTGATTTTCTTCAGAATGGCAATTTGTCAAACTTAAAACTGCATTTTCCCAGCTCCCTTGCAGTAGGTGTAGCCAATGAGGCATAAACTGTGGCTTCAAGGAAATCTCTTTAATAGAGATTCACTCAGTTGGAAGGAAGAACCATTTTGCACTTCCTCACATTTTCCCTCCCTGCTGCCTGACATGTGGATACGAGCTGAAGAGGAAAATTAAACATCGTGCTAAAAATGACATAAGAGAAAGAGATAAGGAGCATTGTTCCATGGTAACTGAGGAGCTGCCATTTCAGCTTGGGACTCCCTTTCTCCAGACTTCTTTTATGTAAGAGATAAAAAGCAACCCTGAAGCTCACTTTGAGTCTTCAGTTACATGCAACTGTACTATATCTTAAGTAACATATCACAGAAATAATAAATTTTAAAATGCGGATGTGACTAATTATGATCAGATTACTCTACTGAACAAAAATAAATTATGCCCAAAAGAGCGGCTTAAAACATTATTTTTCAGATTCTGTGGGTCAATAATCCAAACAGAACACAGGGACAGCCTGTACCTCATTCCCAACATTTGAAGCCCTAGTTAGAAAGTTTCAAAGTCTGGGCATGATCCATTGGCAAAGAGTTAAGAATCATCTGGAAGAATGTTTACTCCCATGACTTGCTGTGGATGCCAGTATCAGCTTAGACCTTACCTCCATCTGGCCTCTCCATGTGGTTTCCGCATGTCCTCCAGCTGGGGTTTCCTCACAGCATGGCAGATGAAAAGGAATGCTATCGCCTTTACAGTCTAGTTTTAGAAGGCACATAATATTACTTCCTCCCTAATTATGAGTTTCCCAGATTCAAGAGGAGAGAACAAAGACATGTATTTCAATGGCAGGAATGTCAAAGTCACATTGAAGAAAAACTGACAAAACCACATGCAAAAGTTGACAAATCCACTTTCAGAATAGGTGAGTTTAACAAACATCTCCCAAAAAACTATAGATTAGATAGAAAAATAAGTCCGTAAGAGTAACAGACTTTAGTAACACAATTAACAAGCTTGGAAAAAATGATATAAATAGAACATTTCATAATATTGGGGAATGAACATTATTTTCGAAGATTTTAAAAGGCTGAACACACACTACTGCCAGAAAGCAAATTTAAATGAATCTGTTTAATATAGATCACATTCTTGCATTACAAAGTAAGCCTGAAAAAATGATGAAAAAAAAAAGTTACCAAGTTATATATTAAGAATGCTTAGTTCTAAAGAATTCATGGGTCAAGAAAAACACATAAAAAAAAACTTTGAAAAAATAAGACTGAAAAATTATAACAAAAAATTAGATCAAAATGTTAGGATTCACTAAGAAAAGGTATATACATACAATATTTTGATAAATAAAGACTACAGACTAAGGAGTTAAGTCACCTAACCTAAATTAGATAAAGAACAACAAAATAAAAACAGAGAAAGAAAGTAAGCAGTCATGATAGAAGTAATTAGTGATTTAGGATATAATAATACAGTGGAACAGATTTAACAAACCACTTGGGTTGTGAAATGTATAATAAAATTGTCAAATCTGTGCCTAGATTTATACAAAAGCAGAATTGCAAAAGATGTGTGTGTGTGTTTGTATATGTGTGTATGTGTGTGTGTGCATGCCTATGAGAAAGACAGAGAAAAGAAAGGAGAGAGGGAGGAAGAAAGAGTAAAAAGATGAAAAAAACATATTTATAGATGTAGCAGTGATCAAACAGCAAATAAAAAATTGTTTCCTTTGGGATGCCTAGGTGGCTCAGTCGGTTAAGCTGCTGCCTTCGGCTCGGGTCATGATCCCAGGATTCTGGGATCGAGTCCCACATCGGGCTCCTTGCTCAGCAGGGAGCCTGCTTCTCTCTCTGCCTCTGCCTGCCACTCTGCCTGCTTGTGCCCTCTCTCTCTCTGACAAATAAATAAATAAAATCTTTAAAAAAAATTGTTTCCTTTATACCAAAAATTAAGAAAAAGTTAAACAAATGAACCTGTTCTTATAAAAATATATATATTCAAGAATAACAAATTTTAATAATTCTATAACCATTCAAAAAATTAAAGTAGTTGTTAAACATTATTCCACAAAAATCACCAGACTCAAAATGTTACTGAAAAAACATTAAGTAATTCCAAAATGGTGATATATCATTTTTTCTTAAATATGTCTGTAGAGTCAATGAATTTCTTATCAAAAGCCAACAATATTCATTTGTTTGGGTTTTTTTTTCTTGCCTTGTTTTGAGGTAACTTGTCATGTTGATTTAAAATGTTAATGGAGGTAAAAAAAAAAAGTATTGCCAAGTGTTTCATGAAAAAGAAAATAACTGGACAAACTTGCATTAATAGCTAGCAAGATTTATATTATCTAAATAATAAAATCAGAGTGGTACTAGACACAACTAAGACAGACAATGGGGCAGACAAAAAGAAATATTATAGATCACTGTAAAAGGATGGGCTATCTAGCTAGTTTGGAAAAACTGTTCATCCACCTGAGAAAAAATCACATGCTTACCTCATGCCATTCACAAAATGTAATTTCCAAATATAATACAGGGAAACTTTGTATCTTTGCAGAATTAAACAAACAAAAATTTCCAAGACATAAAAGTACAAGCCACAAAGAAAAATACTGATAAAGGGTAATAAATTAAATTGCAAATTCCATTAATCAAAATTTGCTGAAAAGAGAGACTCAAAATTTCAGCCACCAACTGTGTTACTTTTGCAGGATATACCAAGACTAGTAACAAGAATAAAGAATTCCTACAATATGTAAGAGAAAGATAAATAACAATACAAAAAACAGGAGTGAAAGTAGCTCTCAAAAAAAATAAATGGACTTCAAATGTTAGAAAATATAATCAACCTCATTTGTAAAGAGGAGAGTGCAAATTAAACCACTATGAGATATAGAAATATCCATATTTCAGCAAAAAGTAAGAAATGTGTACTGTTGTAGTAAGGATATAGAAAACAGGAAAATTCATCCAGAAATTCTCATATCCTGCTGGTAGAGATGTAAATAGAGGAAACCTCTTTTTTTTTTTAAGAGTTTATTTATCTTTTTGAGAGAGAGAGAGCATAAAGGGGAGAAGGTTAGAGGGAGAAGCAGACTCCCCATGGAGCTGGGAGCTCAATGTGGGACTTGATTCCGGAACTCCAGGATCATGACCTGAGCTGAAGGCAGTCGCTTAACCAACTGAGCCACCCAGGTGCCCAAACACTCTTTCGAAAACAAATGAATATTTAAATTAATGAAGTGGAACATCTGCATACCCCTTGAATCAGCAACTCCACTCAAACATGTGTACCAGGAAATATGTACAGGAATTTTTATAATCTAATTGTTTAACACAGAAAAAAGAGAATGAAAGAGAGAGAGAAGACAAAATAATCTCAAAGTTCATCAACAGCAAAATGTGTAAATAAAAAATATAGCACACTACACACAGTGAATGTTCTGGAATCACAATCACACACATTAATAGGACTAAATTCAACAAGCCAAATATGATTCTAAAAAGCAAGTTATAAGAATATATACGGCATTATTTAATTTATATCTAGTTCAAAAACATGTACAACTAAACAATGTTTTTAGGAATAAATACATATGTGGTAAAATTATAAAGAAAATTTAGGAAATAATACAACATTCATGTCCCAGGATACCTGTGTGCAAACATGGCAGAGAATACACGGGGGAGAGTTTGTGAATGCCTCAAAGTATAGGATACATAATATTAAATTTTTTATTACTTTTTATTCCTGTTAATTTGGTATCAATCAAGGATTTTACTGCAAAAATTGTATTTACCTCAAGGTCTCAATAATTGCATTAAGTGATAGCCTATGTTCTCACTCCAGGAATATGACTCTTAACAAGTGATATAATAGTACAAATCTATCTGCTTCCTAATTTAACACTATGTTATTCAACTTTTTGGTGGGTTTTCAAACAGTATAGAAATAATAATGTTGAAGTTAAATAAACCATATGATTTTTTATCTGTTTTTGATAATTTTATATTCTCTTAAATTGGAAAAAATATATACACAAATTATTAAAAATACACAAATTACTATATGTACATATAAAAATATTTAAGATTTTATTCATTCATTTATTTTTTTTAAGATTTTTATTTATTTGACAGAGAACACAAGTAGGCAGAGAGGTAGGCAGAGAGAGAGAGAGAGAGAGAGAGAGAGAGGAAGGGAAGCAGGATCCCTGCTGAGCAGAGAGCCCGATTGGGGGCTCGATCCCAGCACCCTGGGTTCATGACCTGAGCCGAAGGCAGAGGTTTTAACCCACTGAGCCACCCAAGTGCCCCATATTCATTTATTTTTTGAAAGAGAGAGTGCGCGCACATGGGAGGAGGAGCAGAGGGAGAAAGAGAATCTTAGCAGACTCTGTGCTGAGCATGGAGCCTGATTTGGGGCTCAATGTCACAGCACTGAGATCATATAATGAGCCAAAATCCAGAGTTGAACACTTACTGACTGCGCCACCCAGATGTCCCCACATATAAAAATATTAAAGATGATGACCAGATATACAATGTTCTTAAGAAGGTATATAAATATAAAATTTTTGAAAGGGTATAATATTATAAGATATACAAATAAGGCAAATATATACCATCAATAAATGCTCACTCAAATCAAGTTGGTATAAAATCTATGCAATACTGTTTTGGTTAGAATGATATGTCTATGAGATTATTAGAATCTTATACCCTGGGAATAAGCAGTACAATATACCTTACTCATAGACAATAAATGTATTTTTTCTTCAGAAAATATGGTTTCATGCAATAAGAAAAAAAAAATACCTTTTCCCTAATTTTTTTTCCTTTTTTTTAATCCAGAGGATGGATAATAGAGTTTTTATGAATAATCTTAGAAATTATTGGAAAGATAAAAATGAAGTATACAACAAAGTAGGACTAGCTATTTTTGCATTCCAGCCATAGAGGACATGAAGAGCAGCAACTTTGGTTAGTCTATAAGCTAAGCAATTTGGAGCTGATGGGTGACCGATGGGCGGACATAACCAGGTCAGAGTGCTCTGCTAGGCTCTTCTAAGCTGTAACAAAGAATTAACATAGACAGAACTATGTGCCCCTCTAAAGGGGGGATAGGGGTCAGAGAAATAGCCTATAGCAAGTAGAGTGTGGAATCTCTTTTTCCTATTGCAAATAGGTAAGCTAAAAATGGTAGCCAAAATCTTTTTCTATTGAAAATATTGAAAACTAGAATTAAACTGGAAAAGGATTAATTCCTGTCCTCCATTAAAACTTCAAAGAACTGAAACCTATGGACTAATAACAATGATATCAATTTATTAACATGAGTACTAAAAAAAGAGTTCAGGGTGGACTTTACCACACTAATGTATTTTATATATTAGTACCATGAAACACCATTCTAAAAAATGTTTGAGGGTTTCAAGTCCACATAAGCATACCCAACTGGAATTTTGCAAGACATCTCCACGTATCAATTTGAGAAATTCTGTGGTAACGAAACCTATTTATCTTTTCAAAACTAGTATTTGCCAAATTAAGTTGGCCAGTTTTTTTCTCTATAGTGATAACTACATACAAACATGTTATAAAAATAGTTTTACTCAATCTACTTAAATAACAGTTGGCTTATAGCCAGAGGTATATAAAAGACTTGAGGCACAGAATAATCTGTGCAAGTCTAATTATTGGAATTCTAATTCTGAACCCAAAACTCTAAGAAGCAAAAAGATGATGAATATGAAAAAAATATGTTTTACATATATATGTACACACATATACATTTACCTATATTTTTTTGTATTCACACAATATTTAAACTAGGTACTGAGTACATAAATGCTGAATAAGAATGAAGTAGTCCCTGTCTTTATTAATTCCTTGCTATTATAGTGAAATAGATAAACAAATTTAGTAAGCACAAAATTTAAACACTCTGAAGTTTAATACATATATGAAAACTCTGCCATGATGTGGTAAATACCATCAAAATATAGATAAATAAAAATCCTACTCCAACAGGAGATAAGAACTTAGCAGCTCCCTCCCCAAGCACATTTATAAAGACAGGAACAAGAGATGGGCCCTCAGAAAACAGAAACGGGTTGTAGTTTCATTACATCTGAATTAGGGTTGTTCAGCCTTTCTCTTTCACTACTGTATAAGAAACAACAGGGAGCTGATATAGGGAATAAAATTGTCAAGGACTACTTTAGGTAAGGTAAAGAAATCCTGACCAAAAAGGAGACATTTTTCTGAGACATAAAGGAAGAGAAAAATCTAGTCATATCTTGGGAATGGCAGAACGCTGGCAAGGAGCATCCAGGCAAAGGAAAACACCTAAGGCTGGACAAAGCTTGCATATTTAAGAAAATGAAAACAGCACCATGATATCTAGAATTATGAATCTGAAGAAACATGAAGGTCCAGATATGTAGCTCTTAGAAAGGTATAAATACAAGTTCAGATTTTATTCTACCTATAGGGGGAAGCCCTTGAAAGATTTTCAACAGTCAAGTAACATAATTCAAAGAACACTTTTGCAATAAATAGAACTGTGTGCTGACAATGGTGAGTATGGAATCAAAGAGAGTACTCCACAGACTGTTGCAGCAATCCTGGTAAAAATATGATGGTGGCTTTGACTGGGGTGAGGTCATCAGCTGACAGTTAAAAGAGGTGTCTAAGGGGGAGTGGAGCTGTAGGAGTGAGAAGTTATGGAATCATCTGTAAAAACAGGAAAGTAACCTTACTAGAGAAATGAAGTAAGGGAACATCAAGAATAGTAACTGTTAAAGCAGCTGAAAATTGTGTTCTCCATCAGCATTTGGCTATGAGGCGAAGTCATACAGGCAAAAATATCAAAAGTCATCCAGGTTTGGAGTTTGCTAGTACTATAAGAAGAAAAAAATAATAAGAGGAAAGAAATTTGAGAATATATATAAGAGAAAGGCTGAAGTAATGTATCTCAGAATCAAGGTGGGCAAGAAAAGATAAGATACTAGAGAGCCAAGAGAGAAAGAAAGGACAACGATGAATGAGGAAGAAACTTCCCATGTCCTTACACCTAAAAATTCATGAAGATACAAAACAAGAAAAGAGTCCCTATTTGAGAGAGCTAAAAAAGAATATCTTTAAGTTTTAATTAAGGCAAAAAATGTGGAGGCACTCATCTAAGAAAAGAATGAATATATAGGCAAGAATATAATAGTCACTGAGCTAGTGTTCCAGAGATGGGAGATAAATGGGGATAGGGACGTACAGAGATGCACAGAGTAGTGTGAGAATGATTATTACTGAAAAAAGGGATGGCCAAGAAGGGAAGATAAGAATAATTCTTATAATCAATAAGATAAGTGTGGACATGCAGAGCTACTGCTGTTTTTGCAAATGCTTTTGCCTGTTTATGAGATGGCATCTCTCTGATGTTTATTCATGCTCATGGGATGTTGCCAGCTCTCTGAGAGAGTTCCATGTGTGATAATAGCCATTCTAAGCAGCAGTTCCCTGTGGCTAGGCATAAGGTCATAGTGAGTTTACTTGAAGCTCCATAGTAGCTGTTATGGAGATTTGGAATAGTAAGTTTTTGAGGTTTTTCATAGTTTGGACTCTCAAGGTTAAAACTTTCTTGCATCTAGTTTTCATATTCCACCCTTCTAATAGATGGATCTACCTACAATCTAATTTGAACATGTGATTTATCAGCTTAAAGTAATTCAAAGATTACCCAGGCTTTGCCTTTTAAATTTGATTTACACCAGAATCACCTTTTGGAAAATATTTAGAAAATACAAATCTTGCATTCCATCTAAGGATTTTTCATCATGATTTCTGGATATTTATATATTTAATCAACATATTTAATACAATTTCCCTGCAAGAAATCAATCCGCTTAATATGATTTCCCTGCAATTGTTGTGCAGCCTGGTCTACACTGGTCAACAATAGGAATTTCCAGCTAGATGGGATAAAACAAAATAAAACAAAACAAAACAAAAAAACCCTTCCATGATCTGGCTATTTTCTACTGCCAATCAATACATCTAGATCGGCTTTCAAGGAACAGTGTATTTTGGTTTCACCAAACTGAAGCAGGATTCTGTGGCTATAGAAATTAAACAGTTTGCTATTCCTGTTGAGAATCCAAATAGTCCATGACCCTGTCCACAGAGTACACTACAGATTCAGTGCCAGTTAGCAACCCTCCACATTGAGTGGGATGGTGTGTGTGTGTGTGTGTGCCTGTTTTCCCTTTATGATATCTTAAATTCATCAAAGATGAATTTAAAGATAAAGATGAATAAGGAGGTCCCTGCTCTCAGCTCTGAGTCTTCAGCGTTTAGCACGGTCCCTGGTATGCATCATGTTCCTCTAATGTGCAAATAAACTAAACTGTAAGACTACAGTCAAGTCAGAAAGAGATGCAAACAATTAGAGTATAATTTAGTAAGTACACTCTGGAAAATGACATGAGATTATCTGTGAGCAATGGGAAGGAATCCCAATTTAGGTTTGAATGTGGGGTTGAAGAGAAGACTTCACAAGAGATATGAAAGAAAGAAATCAGTGTTTGAAAATTCTTAAGCTCAATTTTTAAAATGTTCATATAAGAGTAGAGAAATGTGTCAATCAAGGATAAGCATCTATTTAAGGTAGGGAAGTGATAAGAGTGAAGTAGTGAGGGAGCACAAACTGCTGCCAGTGATCACTCAGAAACCGATTAAGCAGTGTGACACTATGTTTAGGGTAGATTTTAACCTTTTTGTCCCCTTTTCCTGTATTCTGAAAAATGAGCACTTACATTGGCTAGCAGGTCCTCTACAGAATATCTACACCTGAAACATAAGATCTCTTGGTAGAAAATGACGGCATGTGAAAACAGTAGAAAAGAGCTTGAGCCCTGCTTCCTGCACTCATTAGCTTATTTTGCCATCAATTGAGTCCATAAGTTTGAGATTTGCCATCAAATGAGTCCATAATACAATTAATACAATATTAATTGTATTAATAGACTCAGTTTCTATAAAATGAGGATAATGAGTCTTGCTTTGCCACAGAGTTTTTGTGAAGATAACATGAGAAAATGGGTGGGAGTGTGATTAATGAACTGAAAAATGCTTCATAAATATAAAATTCTCTTATTTCTATACTACTCTCATTTCATTCCTATTTCTTATGATATTTTGTTCTTTCTTAGAAAAACATTCTAATTATAATGTATGACAATTAGCTAAATTAATATCAAATTATTTCACTCAAGTGCTCAATTAATTTAATTTAAATTTAACACACATGATCTCAAAGACACCCAATATATATAATACATTTTCTTTGGGTATGGATTTCATAACCAAATGAATTTGTATTTGTAAAGCACACTTAACAATATTTTGTATATTCACTTTTTAAAAAAATTTCTACTTTTTCCCTTAAAGGGAAAGTGCTTTTAATCTATTCTCTTGCGGACTTAACATTTAAGGAAGAAAAAAATATATGTTGATGTGAGAGCAATAATATTTGACATAATAATCCTCATTCTCCATGAGAAAATAATTATAGTTTTAAACTACTAATTTTTTCTTTCCTTACATAATTTTTAGGGCTAACTATGTGGCAGGCACTGCACTAAGTACACAAGATATAGCAGTAGTATAAAAAAGACACTGCCTTCAGGAAACATACATCATTCTGGGAAAGACATATAACTTAAAAAATTACAACAAAGTAAAATGAATGTACATGGGGATATGAAAAAGAAAACCACACAGACGTAAATCCTGACATTTGAATCAAAGCAAACCATACTGAAAAAGGTAAGAAGTAAACCCTTAAGATCATAACTATGTTTCAAAGTCAATCATCTGGTGTCCCATGACATGTCACTTGCTTTTTGAATGCCCGTTCTTAGTCTATTCATATTTAGGTTTTTTATCTTGCTTTACTTTTCTCAAATCATGTCCAACCTTACCTTCTATGGAGGAATCTCACAGTACCTACTTAGAATGAGTGTAACAGGCAAGCAGATGATACTGCAGGCATGTATAAATCTAAAAATAATAAAAAAATAAAATGGGAACACCTATTAAAAGGAATTTGAGAATATTAATCTGATATAAATTAATTCATTGTATTTTGTGAGAGGTAGGAGGGTAAAATAAGTCACTTCTTTGTTAACTTTTCAAATAATGGATGAGGAATTTACAGGTTTAAACTCAAGCAATAAAATGCTTATACGATCTAATTCCTCACATACCCTCCCAATAATAATGGGTTATTGCAGAACCCGAAGAGTAGTCTGCCTGAGAGCTGTGTGGCTCTGAGAGATTGACAGTCATGCCTTGCTGAGGAGGTTAAATCTTAGAGTGCAGGTATCCACAACTGAGCCAAAGTCAAACCCACAAAGACAATTTTGACAACTCAATAAAACACTGGAGAAATTATTTATAGAGCTTGTTAGGATCATTAGTTCTTACAATGCAACAGGTTATTAGAATCATTTGCTAAATTCTATGACTTTTGCTTCCTATAATTTTAAATATAATTTACCAGAAACAAATCAAATTTCCTAATGGCTCTCTTATGTACTGAAATGAAAATGTTTCTCAAGAAGCGGATTTCCTTTGTTCCACTCCTAACTACAAGCAAAAAGGACTTTTTTTTTAAACCAACATTAATGAAACCACCTAACGAATTTTTTTCTGCTACTTGTATTTAACTTAGTATGAAGAAAAGCGCCTGATACAAAGTAGGTTATTACTGAGTACCGACTGAACAAATAAGTATTCATAGAGCTACCTTAAATCACAAACTAGTATGGAAAAATGATGGCAAAAGCGGATTCAGCATGTGAAAAGAATAATGTGGCAAGATCAGTTAAGGAAAAAATTAAATAAAATTTGATTTACTCTTACAAATACGTTTTTTAAGGCAGTGCCATAATACTGCTTTACTTCCTTCAGTAATGAGAAATGGAAAGGCTTTGCTTTGTCTCAGGGCTGAGCAGAAATGACAACGAGCTCTTGCTACAAACCACAAACAAAAGGATTCAAAGATCTATTACTGAGGCAGCACCAAGCCAACCACTGTCTCTATCCACAAAAGGTGTATGACTAAATATGAAATGGATTTTTGAAATAAGGGCCATACTTGCCCAAATAATTACTATATTAAAACCACTGTCATTTTGGTGGAGGGCTGGCAGATGAAATATCTAGCTGATGACAGTCTTATCATATTACAACTCTTCTGCTGTTACACAGTTTTCCCTTTGTTCCTTGCTTTGATAAAGCTGAACAGTAAAATGTTAACAGACGCCTCGAAAGTTCAATTTCAACCTTATATAATGTGTTTGACTAAAAAAGAGACATACTCAGCAATGCCCTCCTTCATCAGTACTGATCATTATATTTTCTTTGAATTCATCCTCAAAAATACCATCTACCATCTCTAGCTCATTTCAAAGACTACATATTTTTCACTTTCTTGTCTTTACTTTTAAAATTTCTTACTGTGATTTTTTTCTTTTTTTTTAAGATTTTTTTTTAATTTCTTTTCAGCATAACAGAATTCATTGTTTTTGCACCACACCCAGTGCTCCATGCAATGAGTGCCCTCCATAATACCCACCACCTGGCTCCCCCAACCTCCCACCCCCCGCCCCTTCAAAACCCTCAGATTGCTTTTCAGAGTCCATAGTCTCTCATGGTTTTTTTAAGATTTTATTTATTTATTTGACAGACAGAGATCACAAGTAGGCAGAGAGGGAGAGGAGGATGCAGGCCCCCCCGCAGAGAAAAGAGCCCGGATGCAGGGCTCAATCCCAGACCCTGGGATCATGACCTGAGCCAAAGGCAGAGGCTTTAACCCACTGAGCCACTCAGGCGCCCCTGATTTTTTTTTTCTTAATAAGAATCTCAAAAGCATCTAACTGAAGAAAGGCAATCCACACAATGTGAGTACACTTTCTAGCAAATTAGAGTACCCATATTTTTGTTACAAAACAAAAGAATGTAAGGGCAAATGACCGAATTGGATTACAATCAGGGTTGCTGATAGAAAATCACAAAGTCCATCATCATTACCAATGGTAGAGTTAGAAAAGCAACTGGAACTTAGAAATGTATTTTTTAATGGTGCACAGGAAAAATGCACAATGCACTAGATATTGAATTTTCCCTGACTTGGGAAAAGTTATAATCGTTTCTAATTTTCTTTTATGTAATATATGACCATCTGAGATCAAGTAAATAGAAATTTCTAAATGTCAATGCATAAAGTATTTTATAAACAAGAGACACAGCCAGCAAGTCTGCTGTATTTCTGGAAAAGTTCCCTACACTCTAAAGTTGACAAGGCAGAGAGCCATTGCAGCATTAATTGCAGCCTTTAGAATGGAAGAATATTTCTCTGTAATTAAGACTTTCTGGATTAAAAAAATATGATCTACCCAAGTTTCCCTGCTTTTATGGTAAATTGTTAAATAATAATGAAATCAAGTGATTTAAATGGTGGCTACTGGACAGTCTCACATTTTCACAAATAGCTTGCCAATACCACTCCACTGTTTGTCCCCAAATACTTATACCTTAACAGCCTTACTTTTCCTTGTGGGAAAGATTAGACCTGGTGTCCCCGCCAGAACAGAGAGGTCAGTAATAGGGACAGGACTTCCTAAAGGGCATGAAGCAAAAGCCAACTGAAGTCTAGCCATGAATGCTGATGGCTCTGGACACTGGGACAGTTTCAGAGAGCAATAACCACACCTGGGGCAAGAAGCTTCCAGGTGGGGGTGGATTTAAAGACACAAACAGTTTCACTCTCAGAACTAAAAAAGACTCTAAAGCAATGGTGGACTGAAAGGACAATGCCTTTGTATAGCTACTGCTGCAGTGATCTTCAGAAACTCTACAGAAGCTAGTATAATCACGAGCTGAAAATACAAATGTTCTCCAACTAATAAACACCCTGGGAAGAAGGGATTATTCTAGATAACCATGATTTGTGTTTGCATGAGTGCCAGAAGGGTGGGGAACTTGGAAGAACAAGCACTGAAAAGGACGGTAGGGGTTTCATCCTTGGCTTTCCTGCAAACTATCTGCCAGGACTTCTCATAGCTGAGATTAAGCTTTCCCCAGCACAAGATGACAAGACTGGAGGCAACTGCCAATAAGAAGACTTATATTTTCCTGGTCTCCCTTGTACAAGACAACAAACAATATCTTCCATTTCTTTCACTAGTCTCTGAAGGTAACTCTGAAGAGAGTAGAAAATTCAGTCAAATGTGGCTTTAGCACCCCACCACACTTGTATGGCTACTCACATTCATTCTAAATGGGTTTCTTCCACATTCCATGATCCAAAGCAACCCAGTCCAATATCCACATTACCAAAGTCATTAATCTTAAAATTAGTGCACACTGCTTTCTGTTATCTGCCTGAACAGTGGTTCTCAAATCTGTTGTAATGTATTTGACTACTGGACTAGAATCACTAAAATATGACTCCCGACCCTAGCAGAGCAAACAGCCCCAGAGGCCACAGCTCTTGGACACTCAGTAAGTCTCTGGTTCTACATCAACGAGCAGGGTTTTGTAACCAACACTGAAACGTTCCTATCATATGAAGGGCTCATTTCTTGCTTTTTTTTTTTTTTTTCAAGATTTTATTTATTTATTTGACAGAGAGAAACAAAGCTAACCAGAGAACACAAGCCGGGGGAGTGGAGAGGGAGAAGCAGGCTTTCCGCTGAGCAGGGAGCCAGATGCAGGGCTCGATCCTAGGTCCTTGGGATCACGACCTGAGCAGAAATCAGACACTTAACTACTGAGCTGCGCAGGTGTCCCATTGAAGGGCTCATTTATATTATATGGACATTATCATTTCTATCAGAGGCACCAGCTGTGTGTGCTGCCTTCCCCTGTATGTACTTGGGTGGCACCCAGGATTCTATCTTATGCTTCTGTTCATTCTGAATCATCTTTCAAATCTAGACACCCACACACACACCACTAGTAAAACTCTAATCAGCAATGACTTGAGTATCCACATTCACCACTTCTTAGTAGCTCTCCAAATCAGTTGCCTCCAATTCCAGTGGCTGAAATCAAGCTATGACACAGATTCTACCATTTTAACAGTTTGGGTTGAATTGCTTTATATGGCAGATAGAAATGTTCAAAACTCAGATGTGGATGGAATGTCATTGTTTTACATTTCCTTTTTCCTGTCTCTCTTCTTCTTTTTATTTTAAATCAATTTAAATCTGACCCCAGAGTATTACTACAGCTCCTCCTACCTTTTCTCTGAGGTTACATGAGAAACCAGAAGGCCTGGCTGGTGCCCAGGAAGGAAGGAGAGGGCCTTGAATCTTCAGTCTGTTGTAGATGTCAGGTCTACGCAGTCAGTGCAAACTCAGTGATACTGCTGTGTCTGTGCTAGACTTGGGGGAGATTTTTTTTTTTTCTTGAGACTGGAAAACCTGTATTAGAAACCTCCTTGAGGGGTTCTGGGCCACCTGACCTTCAGAGGCCCCACAATCTCCCTGATGGACCATCATACACCATCTAGTCTTTGCCTCATTTTTTTCTGCCTCTATTCCTTCTTCCTATAAAATGACTTCACAAAACTCAGTCTTCCAAAGAACAAAATCTAGACAGGAGAATTTATTTAAGTATGTTGAACAGTTCAGCCAGAACACACAAATCTTCTCTCAGATAAGGCAGAGCAAAGCTAGGCAGACAACTTGGAATAAATGGGTGGGGGCAGGAAAAGGGAGCCACCAGGAGTGTGAAGGACAGCAACTCATAAAAAAACAAACAAAAAACCTGCTGGAGGACAATAGAGCAGGAATAAATTTATGTCTCCATACATTACCATTGGTCCTTGCTTCTTGATGTCTTTTTATTCCTTCCTGTTACAATGGATGGTGTGTTGGAGAATTCTGAATCAAAAAGAAATTTTAGTCATCCACTTTGAATAACTTTCCCACTCTTTAGATGAGAAATTCAAAAACTTGTATAAGGCCATGTAACTTTTAATGTTTTTATGTCACAGTTAGTTCTATCATTCATGGAAGAGTTATACAATTACCACAGTACTAATGTGATTTATATATTTTGTTTTCAATATGCCCATATTGTATATATGTCTCACTATTTATGCTATAAGTGTCTTTGTCAAAATTATTTCATTCAGTGAGCCTACTGGACCTAATATTGCTTTCCATAAATCATGACATTTATTGGGACGCCTGGGTGGCTCAGTTGGTTAATCATGACATTTATAGAATGAAATCCATATAAATAAAGTGATATTAGTGATACCTTCAAGTACATTTTGTAGTTAACTGTCCTTCAAACTTCTCTGAAATAAGAAACTGTACTCATATAAAGAGAAATATGTATTCCCTATATGCCCCACTACTCTGAAGTTTCTAGTACCAAATTGTAGATAATTATGTGCCGAATATTATTTTCAATGAAAATTAAAATTGAACTAGTCATTTCTAATATTCAATGTTGGATATTTTCAATTTGGTTGATTCCTGGCTGAATTCATAATCCGGTATGTTACAACCTGGCAAAGCCATGCTTAGCCTTTCTCTTTCCAATGGAAGTGTGAAATTTCATGTCCTAGAACTGTTACTGTCTTCATTCATTGGAAAACTGACTTAGATCATCTGATAAACTTGTGTGCATGAGTGTGTACATTGACCTGCTCAGGAATTGCTATGCTACACAGAGTGAAAAGTATTATGTACCATAGAAGCTGCAGTCTAACTGTGGGTTTGAAAACTGCCTCTACCATTTAGTAGCTCTGTAACCTCAATCATCCTAACTTCACTAAACTTTAGTTTCCAAATCCTAAAAAAAAAACCAAATCCTATTTCATGGGGTTCTAATTAGCAGCGAGAAGAATGCATACAAAGCTCTTAGGAGAGTATACGGCACATATTAAGCACTTAATGAACATCAGCTAGACATATCTAGCATTGGTCTTCTGGAAAAATGATTTTCAATTTTTCTGAAAGCACAGTAAATAATATAGCAAATCACAACTCTGCATATTTATAAACTAGATAAATTTTTGTGAAATTATAGTTCCCTTGCTATGTGTGATGAATTCTAGTTCATGTATGTGTATGTGTGTGTATTTTTTTTCTCTTCCATACTATTCTACACTTGTCTACATTATTCCATTTTTTAAATGCTGAGCAGGACCCATTAAATTGATTTCACAATCCACCAAAATCAATCCTCTCTGATAGAGAAAATACAGAAATAACACTTAAAAGTGAATAATCATGATCATAAATGATATTTCTATATTCAAATACATAACATAGTCAAGTCTAGATTGTGATCAGTTTGGTTCTAAGGAATTTCAGGTTTTGTCTGCACTCCTAAATAAAATGTGCTGTTTTAGAATTTTAGTGTCTGGCAGCAGATGTTGCAGGAATGTAATTTTTTTTTTGAATAGCACTCAAAAATTTTGTGGAGTGAGGGATATTTCAAAAACTAAAAGGAAAGAAAAAGAGAATATTTCTCTGTGCTAAAATACATAGCACATGGCCTGAACCGCACTGGTCAAAGTATTTGGAATAAGAACTACTTTAGAAAATCCAGAATAACTATTTACCAAAATGATACAAAAATGTTTTCATACTTAAAATGAATTCTATATTTCTATTTTAAAACACTGCTGATTTCCGGTACATGAATATTCTGGACACTGAAAATGTGCTAATACAAAGTCATGTAAATGTACAGGTCAAGGAGTTCATTTGGTATTTCTCTCGGCATTAGTAAAAAGATACTTGTTCCTTTCAATACAGTCTGTAATTCATTTAAGTATTACATTTTCAGCTCTCAGTTAGGTTTTCAAATCTTAGTAATGTGATGAATTTTCTTACCATCATGTCCTATTTTTAATAATTTAGTCTCTGATGCTACTTCTTGATTTTATGATATGTTATCATGACCTACTCACTGATTGTTAATATGCTTATATTTATGTCCATATGAATCTCTCAAACATTCAGCATTTAAGTATAGATTTCACATGAATTAGAAGTATTTCTAATCCTTTACTACAAAAACTAAGTATTCATGTGATTAGATGAAAGGTATGAATTATAATTAATTTATTTGTGAATAAAATAGTCTCAAAGTTTCTTCACACCTTTATCCTAAAAAGGTATGTTGAGAAGTTTCATGTCTTTGGTGATCATTTATTTTAATTTCAAAATAAATTGCAGATGTAGAATTACATCATTAAATTTCAATTCTCCCAATGGGAGGGGGAAAAAATAACTTCAGAGAAAAAAAAATTCCCAATTTAAAAATTCTTATTACCCTTTATTTTCCACATATCTCTTTCCCTAAAGAATAAACCCACTTAAAAAGACTAGTGATAGAAGTTTGCTTTTGTAAAAACTGACAGAAGACATAATACACATAAAATATGTGTTGAACATTTGGATATATTTAGTAAGACCCTAAAATAAGCCCTTTCCAAAGGTTTATAATAGCTATAAATAAAAATTTTTTCAGTTTCTTAGACTTCTAAGGAAGGAATATCTTGGGAGTTGAGAGGCCTGATGTAAGGAGAAATGAAGATTTCTTCAGAGTTGGAAAATTTATGATAATAAATTTCTTAATAAAATTATATCAATAAACCATGTAAATAGCTTCAAAATCACTTGATTGTTAAAGACATTTCAAAGTAAAATAGTATGAAGAAAATAAATATTTTATATTTAATTGGTATTCTACCTATACAGAACACATCAAACAGGCATGGAAGAACTCTGAAAGGTAGAAAGAAGATTCTGTCTAGGAATCTTCAAACAGAAAAATGACACAAAAGTGGATTCCTTGATGCCCTTATTGTCTCCCATATACTCTGGACGGAGTGCTACAAAAGCTGCCAATCCAGAACCATAAAAAGACACAGACAAACATAAGATTAAAAAAAAAAAAAAAGCCTTCTCTCTCTGGACAAAGGGAACCCTTTTTTACCATTGGTGGAAATGTAAAATGGTACAGCTGCTATGGAAAATAGCTTGGAGGTTCCTTAAAAAATTAAAAGTAGAACAACCATATGATCCAGCAATTCCATTTCTGGGTATATATCCAGTGGAACTGAAATCACTATGTCAAAGTGGTATTTGCACACCAATGTTTGCTGAAACATTACTCACAATAGCCAAGAGATGAAAGTAATCTAAATATTCACTGATGGGACAAATGGGTAAAAAAATGTGGTATATACCTATAATGAAATATTATTCAGCCTTTAAAAAGAAGGAATGTTATATAATAAAATATGGATGAACCTTGAGGACATTCTGCTAAGTAAAATAACCCAGTCACAAAAGATAAATACCATATGATTCTACTTATATGAGATATCCAAAGTAGTCAAACTCTTAGAAACAGAAGCAAAATAGTGGTTGCCAGGAGCCTGAGGAGTGAGGGAAATGGGAGTTGTTCAAAGGGTACAGAATTTCAGTTTTGCAAGATGAAAATGTTCTCTAGATCTGTTGCACAGCAATATACATATAGTTAACAGTACTGCATTACACACTTATTAAGAAGAGTAAGATGCTAAATATTATGTGTTTTTTACTTCAATTAATAGAAAAGAATAAATGAAATTTTAGCCAGGAATAAATATGGCTTTCCACTACATGCCTTTATTGTGATCTAAAATTGCTCAACTATAATAAAAGTTTGCATCTACTGAATGTTTACCATGCACTGGGTGCAAAGAAGCTTGACAGAGATTGTTTTATATTTCTGTTCTACCAATGAGGAAATCAAGGTTTAGATAATTATTTTGCCTAAAATCACATGTCTTGGGGCACCTGGGTGGCTCAGTCAGTTAAGCATGTGCCTTCAGCTCATGGGACCATGATCCCAGAGTCCCAGCCCCACATCAGGCTAGTTGCTCAGCGAGGAGTCTGCTTTTCCCTCTCCAGCTCCCCGTCTGTACTTTCTCTCTGTCTGTCAAATAAATAAAATATTTTTTTAAAAAAAGTCACATGTCTTATAAATGATTTCATTATTATTCAAATTAAGCACATCTGAAAACAAATAAATGCTGAAATATATGCTCTGGTTTTCTGTTGTTTTTGCTTTGTGTTTTTTAGCTGACATGTTGAAATCTACATGACAAACACTGCAGTGGAAACTTCCTCGGTCTAGAGAATTTTAGTAATTTTGCCAAGCTCACTATTAAGATTATAACTATATAATTTATTTTATTTACAATATATAATATGTATATGCTATAGAATAAATATAGACCTACATAGCAGCAGTATGAGTTGAAATTCTGCCTCTAATAATGTTCATCTCATTGGAGCCTCCTTACAACTTTTTCACACATAGTATAGTTGGTGGGAGAAGTGATAGAGTATTACCTGATTTTATTGATGAAGAAACTGAAGTGAAGAGAAATTGAAGTATCTGATTTTATCAAGGTAAAGCTTTTGTGAATAGTAGAATCAAAAATAAAACCCACATCTTGGTCTTTGTTTCTCCTCTTCCCAAAAAGTATGCTACCTGCTACTATTTAGCAACTTTACCCATTTTCAAAAAGAGTCTAAAATCTTCCTCAATGCTTCATATAAATTGAAAAGAGGAAGTACAAGCTTTCATAAAATTTTCCATTAGTGGGTTGCTTATGACTCTATGCCTTTTCTCCTAGGAGGTTCTTTCTCATCTGCATTAATAGCACTTCGATGAAAGATATGTAGAAGCCTTGCTTTAAAATTTTTAAAAAACAAAATTCTATGCAGTGCCACATGTATACTTATGGAAATAGAAATTACACTTAAATCTGTATGAAATCAAAGTGTATTCTTTTATCACTCAATTCATGATACACTAAATTTTCCTTAGGATGTCTTAGATTTATTTATCTGTTGTTTTAAATGCTCTCCTCACCCCAGTATTAGTGTTTCTGTGTAAATGACACCTTCCATCCTTCTGCTCACTTTTTGCAGCCTTAGCTCTGCTTAGTGATTTATTGTTCCCAGATAGCTCCAATTCTTCTGGCCTTCCAACATAGTAGATGTGCTTCCTAAGCTGTTTACATGGTTCTCCGACAATACTGTGTGTACTGCAAGCCAGCTAAGAAGGGGCTTTAGCTTCTTAGATTCTTCTAATTACTCTGATTTGTACTGGTTTAAAGTCAATTGAACAGAGGTAGACAGAGGATCAGTCTCAGCTTGTTCCTTCTTTTTTTAAAGATTGATCTCCTCCTCCTATCTGTGTCTTACAAGAAGAGTATTCATTTTATTCTTTTAATATATGAGTAATTCAATATTTAACTATCCTTGCACTGTATATAATCTTTTTCCTTTTAGCTTCTTTTCTATTAGTCCTTTTAAAATGACATTTTAAAAAATATCTATGGGGTTAATTGAGGTATATCTTACTGGAGACATATGTGTCACTTTTCTATCTATCTCAGTTACATTCTTTAAAAATTATTTATGGAATCATAATATGTGGAGAAGGTAATATGTAGATTATGAATATTAGCTACTACAAAAAAATGAAGGATCCAAATCCAGCCAGAAATCAACTTAGGTCAATTACATGTTAGTTGGTGAAATTAAGGCCTAAAAGTTTGCAAAGAGACTGGGGGCAGAGGAAATGGATAATGATGAATATAATATGTTTGGGGGAATGAATTTTTAGTTATTTTTCATCCAAAATTTAGGAGATGGGTGCCTATGGGACATGGGTAAACCCGTTTTTAAATTTTCAATTCATTCTTAATTAATGATTTGCTATTGTTCTCTAATTCTTTGTTCTCCAAAACTAGATTATAAAAAATTGGAATAACTTCACATATGGATAACATTATATCCATAGTAATGGCTAAATGGCTGAAGAGAAATTGTATACATTTTCTAATGTCTCAAAAATATTATAGTGTGATTTAATTTCAAAATGTTCTAGATACACTAAATGAGTCTTTGAAGCCTCTCTTCTAAAAAAGGAAAAAAAATCTTGAAAAAGTCTTCTTTTATTTAACTAAGAACACAAGTACTAACCATAATCTGTCTTACACTGAGTTAAGTTTTTGCCTTCTTTTTAATGGTATCTTATTAACACGTTATCCTCTGAATATAGTGTTCAAATTTATTGCAGATTAAATTCCTAGAAAGGGAACTGTAATTTGAAATAATGATACTTATACCTTATTTTCCCATTGGAACAAAATTACAATGGGAAATTACATTTCTAACCCTGAGGAGGCCAGATGTCCATTTTCATAGAAGTCACCACAAATAACGCATCTAGTCAACTACAGATGATATACCTATACAATCTGAGGCTTCTAAAGGATATATACATTGGGAAAGGATAACAGCACAGTAAGCCATCATATAAAATTGGATTTAATGTAATAGAGTGGAGCAGAATACATTACTGTTGTAATGTATTCAAGAGATTTAAAATAATGGACTTTATGGTAGAACAAGTGGCAAGCATTTCAGAGGCACAAGCCTTTAAACTTGAGATCCAAGCCTACACTATGTCAGAGGTCAGAAACAGGCTGTTAACCCAAAACTCCTCTGCCCAGAGTATTCTACTTTCCTAGAAACAATGCCCAAATCAGTGGGAACAGAGACTAATCCTACTGAAAACCTTTGTAAGTAAATCGGACTTCACATCCAGGTTATTCTGATCCTCAGGCAGAATGCAAATACTTCCAAGTATGTACTGTCTCATATTCTTGTCCCATCATAGTCTGTGTGTCTTCTCTCTTAAGCTTGACTCATAGTGCTTCTTCTTCCCTGATTTTTCCATTCCGACCTCTGGTTTCAGTGAAAGTTTTATTTAACGCCTTTCCTTAAGTAAAAACATTCTCTCCCTAAAGATACTACTAGCCCTGAAACGCAACTGGAAGCTGTTTGTAGCAGAGACTGGCTACCTGTTCATTAAAAACATTTTTTTTTTACTTTCCTCTTGGCCACATGTCCTCATGGCCCTTATGGTTGGGTGTGACAATGTGGCTGCATTTTAGTGAATGCATGCAGTAAAAGTGTTGAGTGTTGCTCCCAGTCCTCAACCATTAAAAACTTCCTATGTTCAATCTTCCAAAAACCATTCCTTCTTTTTGGCAACAATGGAGACTTAAAAAAAAAAAGCCTTGGGAACCACCTGATAAGATGGTTAACAGTATCATCAGTGGAAGGAACCCAGGGACCTAACTTACTTCTTGGAAGAAAGACAGTCAGAAGAGCTGATGATTGGGATTGCTAAATCGCCTTTATTTTAAGCCACCACATGACAGATGCTTTTCTGTTACAGCAGCTAGTGGTGGCCTAATGAATACATTGTCCACTCACCAATATCTAAGTGCCCTAGGACAAAGAGGCACTTTTTACAACTTTTTTTTTTTTTAAATTCTCTAATGGCTCTAGTTTTTTTTGCCTTTTCATTTCCAGTAATTTTCACCTCCCTTTCTCTTTTGTTTCTTTTTCCATCATCCCAACTGGAATTTATCACTACCCAGATCATCTACACCTATGAGATATTAAATTCATCTATCCTATTCTCGTATCACATACGTAGCTCACTCACTCAGTTGTTTGTTCTTATTTTGCTTGCTTTTCATCTTTGTATCATATTCACTCCTTTAACCCCTCTACCTCCTCTCTCCACTCCCTTGACTGCCCCTCACTATCTTGCTTAGACTACATGCTCCAGCACTTCCGTCACCCTCTTCTCGGTATTGGCAACTCCATTTGCCAATTGACCCTCCTCAGCAGATTAGTGGTACTCACCTGCATGGATTGGTAGCTCTATCAATTCAAGGTCTCTGGTGTCAATTAAGCTTTCAATGTGCCTGGGAACAAGTCTGTGTTTTCCTAATTAATTTCTTCTCCTATTATTCACAGCAGTTATTTCAAACCTACATTTCCTCAAGACTGTGATACTGCCACCATGCCACTTTCCTAGCCAGTGGCCTGATTGCCACTATGCAGAAGACACAGAAGTTACTAGAAGAAATTCTGTAATAATTTCCTGCTGTGAAACTTAAACTTAATCCACATCTTGTCACAATGGAAAATATGTCTTAATATAGTTAATCTTTCATCTGTGATTAGCATCTCTGAGGGTTTCCAGATAAAAGACAGGATTCCCAGTTGAACTTGAATTTCAGGTAATATATTTTTTTAGCAAAGTCCCTGCCAATATTTGGAACATACTTAAACTAAACAATTACTTAGCATTTATCTGAAATTCAAATTTTTCCCAAATCCTAGCTTTTGGTTTTATTTTTTTACTAAATATGGCCTCCTGATTTATCCCACTTCTACCCTTTATCCAACTTCTCACTAAATACTCCATTTTTTGTGTGTCTTCAGTACACAAATTCTACAGGAATTCCTCATGAACATGTGTCATATTCACTTATCTCCTAAACTAAATGATTCTCCCTTGACCCCATGTTCCTGTCCATTGACTCCCTATCTGTCCTGCCCTTCACACTCTATTGGAAGTCATTCTGTACACTGTCTCCTCTTTTTCACTTCACATTCATGAACCTGGTGAGTTTTCTCTCATCAAAGTTAATAATAATTTTGCCAAATCATACAGACACTTAGTCTTTACCTTACTTGACCTTTAAGTATCATCATATACTAGTAAGCTACTCTTTGTTTCTCAAACTACTATCTTTCTTGGACATTCATGGCACTGAAGTCTCCTCTTCTTGTTTTGAACTTCCTGACCTTCTTAGGTTTGCTTTCAGGCTCCTCTCCTCTGCCCAAGCTTAAAAGGCCAGTGTTACCAGGAGCTCTGCTTTGTTTTAGGTCCATTCTCCTGAGTGCCTCCGGAAAAGTATCCATCCCCAAGATTTCAATAATCATTTGCATCATACAAAGGTCTCATTCTAACATCGGCAAATGGGCTAAGAAACCAGGTGACATCATTTTTAAAGACTCCATTCATGGCCTCAGGATACCATTTTAAGGGGTTTTGTTCTGGATGGAATGTTTGCATTCAATTTGATGAAATTCTGATACATATCTTCAGTCTCTTGGAGAAGATATGGACTATCCAATGCCTTTATTATTCTAGGTAACTGAAATACCCACTGTGGCCATATTGCAAAACCTCTCCACTGCTAGGAATGAATTTAAGCAGCCAACATTAATCCACAAAAACTTTCACCACAAGGGGCGCCTGGGTGGCTCAGTGGGTTAAAGCCTCTGCCTTTGGCTCAGGTCATGATCCCAGGGTCCTGGGATAGAGCCCTGCATCAGGCTCTCTGCTCCGCGGGGAGCCTGCTTCCTCCTCTCTCTCTGCCTGCCTCTCTGCCTACTTGGGATCTTTGTCTGTCAAATAAATAAATCTTTAAAAAAATTTTTTTTTTCACCACAATAACCAAGTACAAAACAACAGGGGCTTTTTTATTCTAGGTCAGTGGTCTAGGAAATCCTTGGCTAAAATCTTTGAAGGATAATGGCTCCTTAACCCATACCATGTACTTAATGATTTTTTTCCCTATATATAGGGAAAAGGATGAAAACATCAAGTTATAAGATTAAACTCTAGTTTTCAGGTAAGCTCCCAGAAAATCTGTGTATGTCTTTCTCAGAAAGATGAATATCATATAATTAAATTAAGTGGAATTTGTGAGGCTTACAAAGTTTACAGGAGAATTTTTTGGCTAAATGTGTGACAGATTTTGTTTACTGCTGCCATTAAAAAACAAGAGACCTGCCTTTGAAACTGCCTCAAATGATCCAATAGAGTAATGACTAGCTGCCTTCATTGTCAATCCTTGGATCTAGGAGAGAATATTAACAATCTCCAGACTACAGGAGACCCACTGGTTCCTAGTTTTCTGTTGTCCTAAGTAACCATTTCATGGCTTATTTAAAATAACAAAATTAGGCCAACCTTAGAGAAAAGTTATTCATTATTTTGTCAAGTAATTTACAAAGAGATACACACAGAATAATGAGTTAAACGATCCATAGCCTCTAGGATGTTGCACAGATACTTGCTGTACAGTTCTAAAACAAAATTTCTAGGCAATATATAGTCTTCATTGCCTCTAAAGATGCCTTTTTGTAGTAATTCTTGCTGCCCGCCTTGGTATACAGACATACTCTTTACATTGAGGTGAAAGAAAGATATCCTAAGATCTCGAGAATGTGTTTCCTCTCATTGTCCCATTGAAACTTTCATTTTGGGAATATATATTTTGAGGTGGAAGCAAGTACTTTCATAGCAAAATTACATAACATTATAATATTTAGAACCAGTTCCTTAATTTGGCACTACTGGACATATTCCCAGGGGGTGGAGAAACACTGTTCTGTACATTGCAGGATGATTAACAACATCATTGGCCCCTGTCTACTAGATGTCAGTGGCATCTACATCCAAATTTGTGACCAAAAAAAATCTTCAGGCATTGCCAAATGGAAAAGTGCCCCAGTTTGAGAATCACTGTTATATATAATAACCCATTAATATGTGATAATATATGCAGTTCCCCACACAGAACATCTCAGAAGGTTTATATCTTTATCTGAAGGGACTGCTTCTCATCCATTACTATGTGCATCACCAAAATGACTCAGTGGGTTCTTCCAATCTAACACAGGCAGAGAGGAATTCCACTGAAGGATTTCAGTTACACAAGCCAGGGCTGTTGTCATTTTTTAGACTATCATGTTCTTGGTCTTTCCAGATAACACTCAATGCTTCACTAGAAAGGTGTCCACTGACTGAGAGCAGGGCCAGTAGCATGTATCTTCTCTTTGTTTATTCCTGAAAAACAAAAGATTCTGATTATAGTCACCAAGATTTACCACAAACTATTATGTCCAAAGTCAGATCAATAAGGGAACATCATATGTAGGGCAATCATCTTAGTTGAAACTTTAAATCACATTCTCTCCACAGAGTCCTTAAATATGTCTGGCATGACATACTTCAGCACTAGTTAGATGAGTAGTGTAGCCCAGCTCACTGTCAACTTGTCTGTGAATATTGCAAATTGTTTCTTTTTCCCCCACCATCTTCTTGACATCATTCTGCCCCAGTCCTTCCAAACTGATATCCATGTTTTTTGGAATCAGCAAATTAATTTCAGAAAGACTTGTTAGTTGTTTCAGAATTCAAGAGTCTGCTCAATGAAACTCCTACTCATCTCCTGCTCAATAGATCACTCTAGTGGCCTGTGTATCTAGGAATACATTATAATCAACAATTAGCAATGAGTCTTAGTACCGTTTCCTCACTGTCATCTAAAACTTCAAAGAATCATTTCTCGTTCTTATAAATTGCTTCCCAAGATGATTATATCAACCACACAACCTCCCAACAGTTCTTATTTCTAATTATTTTTTCATCGACATCTCTGAAAGATAGCAAGTTTTCTGGAAATGCTGAAGAAAATACTTTAAAACTGAAGAAAAATCATAATAAAATAAAAACCTTTAACCCATGTATATAAAGCCTGTCTTCTTTTCCCTAGGAATAAGTGTCTGACAATACTCTTTAAAGCCAACACTGAAAACACTTATCTTCTTACAAGGCCACAGGATATCTAGATTTTAGCTGTGTGGTTAGTGACTGAAAATCCAAATACATACATATATATATATATATATATATATATATATATATATAGTATGTTTTCCAGCTTTCTTGGAAATCATCTTCACCAGACATAAACTTGATAATCCACATAATGCCATTCATTAGCATTTCATTTATATGGCCTTTGACCTTTGACAAAATGATCCTCCTTTTATATTACCTAAATTGCATGGCATCCTGCATTCTGTTCACTTATATCCCATTAATGGAGAAAGAGCCCATGATTCCTAGTTTATATTCTTCCCTGCAATCTTTCCTTCCAGTTCTGCAATGCTGGGAAACCAGGTAAGTCAAAGCTATATAAATTTAATTCCAAAGAACCTTTTACCCCTCAGGAGCCTAATAATTGGGACTAATCAGAGACTAAATACCTATGCCATCTGACTTCTATTAACCCAGAGACCAAGTATGGGGAATTTAACTAAACTGCTTTATTCCTATTCAAGTTGGAAGAAGACTTGATCACTTCATTTACTTCAATCAGGTTTCCAGAGGCCTGACAGAACCCATCAAGGAACATGTATCATTCATATCATGACTAAAATATGATGGTGACCAGAGTTTTACTGTGTTTAACATTTCAACAATTCAGACAAATTCTCTACAAAAGTATCCCACTGGTTGTTGACATCAGGCTACATAATCTGTATCAGAATATACTTCCCCACATGGAACTGAAGGATGCTTAAGAAATATCTATTTGGGGCTCACATTATTATAATTAATATGAAATCTACTCTGAGGATATACTCAGGAAGGCCCACTGTATTCTATCACATAGACATCTGCTCCTGCCTTTGATTCTTAAAATGCAAATGGAGACCTTATTCTCCTATAGGCTTCAATGAGGCAACTCATACCTGAGATCTCAGGGAGCATATACACCTCCCCAAACTCCATGCACTCCCAGTCTCATTTCCTCTCCCCCTTCAAACTTGTCAATCCATAAAAGCTTTTTGTTCTGTCATCAGAACAAAACCACCATCTTCTTCCACTGAACTACCAATGGTGAAACAAGACAATAGTCTTTTCATTGGTCTTCCTATAATAATTAGTGTTTCCTCATAGTTTATTCTCCACATAGAGGTTAGATGATTTTTTAACATGTAAAGCAGATTCTTCCCCTCTAATAACCATCTAGTAACTTCCCATCACTTAGAATTAAATCCAAACAATCTGCTAAAGCCTAAAACTGCCATCATAATCCATGGTCCAGCCTCTCTCCTACCATTCTCTTCAATGGACTCAACAAAATGACTTTCATGCTCATCTTAACACATGCCTTACTTGGTCCTTATACCAAGTGACATGTCTCCTCTGAAGTTAGCTCTTTATCATTCAGGTCTCTTCCCATTCACCTCAGAAAGGCATCCTAAAAGCTCTATCAAAAAAGTACCCCCTCCTTGCCAGATATTCTAATTTCTTCAGAGAAATTATCACTTTTTGAATTGTTCTAATACTTTCTTACCTACTCAAAGCATAAACACTCTGTAGTTAACCAGTGCCAGGCTCTGTTGTATATGAGGCATACAGTTATATACCAAAGCTATCATTAAAAAACAACAAACACACCTATCGAGGAAGCAGTTGCTTTAGGAGAAAGCTAGATTTGAACTCTAGAAGGAGGTAAATGGGCTGAATTGTCTTCCCCAATAATTCATATAGTGGAGTCTTACCACCCAGTACCTCAGAATATGATTATATTTAGAGAAAAGGTCACTAAAGAGGTAATTAAGTAAAAAGAAAGGCATTATTGTGAGTCTTAATCCAATATGACTGGTGTCCTTATAAGAAAAGGAAAATTTGAACACAGATAGTTATAGATAGAAGACCATGTGAAGACAGAGGAGAAGATGGTCATCTACCAGCCAAAAAGAGAGGCTTCAGAAGAAACCAACCCAGCTGACATCATGACCTTAGATTTCAGGCATCTAGAATTGGGGGGGTGGGGGGAGAAGAAAACAAAACAACAACCAAAAAAACACACGAAGTTCTGTTGTTTAAGCCACCCAGCTTGTGGTATTTTGTTATGGCAGACACCACAAATTATACAATAGGGGATTTTGCTTTCCAGAGAGCATGGTAAAGTTGTTGAGTTGAGAGTGGGAGTGGTAAGATCCTGAATCAAATTAGAGGATGCTTAGAAAAAAATGAGGATAGAAATTTAGTGATACTAAATGACCTGGAAGATTTGGACTTCTTGTATTCACTGAAGAAAATAGAAATGTATAATGTATCAGGATTAATACTGATGATTTTTATGGGAAGGAACATATTTAAATCAAATATAATTTGCATTTTGGAACTATCCTTTTAGATGGTTAATAATGAAGTGGGAAAAAGTATTAAGAGTATGTACAGTCTTATCACTATATGATTATTAATTCAGAATACATTGCTAAAAGAAGGATTTCTGATACAAAGAAAACTATTTTATTTAATTTGATGAGATGGCTAAAGAAATAAGTGGTATTTGACAATTTGACAACCGTTAAAGAATTTAGAATGAGCCAATGCCTATGGCTATAAGTCTGATTAAAACAACAACAAAAAAAATTAAAGCAATAAACAGTCTGACACAGTGCCACATAAACAATGGATCCTTAATAAATGCTTACTGAAGGGAATGGCATTGAGTGAGAGCCCACCAGGAAATAGCCAAATTAAACAATGAAGAAAAACTAAGAGTGAGAAATAACAGAAAGGTTAAGTTAGTTATTGAATTCACATACAGTTGCAAGGCACTTCATGTAAAAATCCTAATAAAAACAACACAACACAGGAGAGTAAAGTCGTTAGAAATCACAGACCCACTTTTTAGATAATGAGACCCAGCTTCATAATTGTGGGCAACATTTTCTACAATTTCCTGAGGGAATTCTTTTTAACTTTCAACAACAGAGTGTATTGGCAAATACTTGGCAACTCATATCTTAATAACCAACAAAGAACAACCAATCAATAAACTGTGAAATGACAAATATTAGCAATTAATATGGAGTATAAATTGTAACCATATGAAGGTAAATACACTCCCAAGTGTTGCTGCTTCACTTAAAGGGCTGGTAACATGTCCAAGTTTTTACGTGGTACTCCAAATACAGTGAGCCTCAGTATAAAAGACTCCAAGTATTAATTATTGTGTACTAACCTGACCAGTATGTAACTGATGACTTTTATCCGCTAGAAAAACTTACAACACTTTCTATTGTGTTGAATGCTGTTGGCTCTTACTTGAATGCACTATGTCTGTTTTGTTTACCAGATCATGCATAACTCATGTTTGTGTTGCTTTGTTGTTTAAGACAGATGTCCATCTTTTTTTCTCTTTCTTGCATGAAGAAGTAATACAGTTTCCTCCTTAAATTTATAAATCAGATTCATTAAAGAGAACATGAAGCTGTCCTTAAAATTTCTAAGTGATCACAAAAAAGAAAAATTATACTAATTAATGTGGTAAAATAAAAATAATAATAATAATAAAAACCTACCCAGATATAAATTAAAACTATAAAGATTAAGTGAAGTTAAAACTCTTTTTTTCTGTTTTGTTTTCTAAATTTTCTTTAAATTCCAGTTAGTTAACGTACAGTGTACTATTAGTTTAGGTATACATTATAGTGATTCAACAATTCCATATACCACCTGGTGCTCATCACAACAAGCACCATCAAAATTCTTGAAATAAAGCTGTTGAAAGAAAACAGAAAGTGCTCAATTGTTCAAATCTCAAAGTCAGGAACTTTAAACTTTAGGAACTCTATTCAGAATAGTGAATATATAAAATAAATAAACAAAATTATTTTAAATTTCAATATTGGACCCTAGAGAACAATGCCTAAGAGGATGAGCTATAGAACTATACAGGCCTGTATCACTTTATAGTTTTGTATCTTATATTTCTAAGTTCTTCACTTCTAAGATATGAACAGTAATAAATTTTGTATAGCTTTGTGAAGATTACATGGGTTATCATATAGAAATATTAATTTTTTTCATACAGAAATATTTAGAATAAGGCCTCAGATATCATAATATTCAATACATATTAGTGGTATTAGTATCACTTTAGGAAACCAGAATATGCTACCACAAAATATGCCTCTTTGACATAAGAACTATTTTGATCTGATTATTCTGAAAAACAGGCACAGGAAAAGCTCTGGAAACAGTGTGCTACCCATTTGCAAGGGAAATTTACATTTATAAAGGAACTCTTCAATTGTAGGCATGTCACCCTCTCTGTACCAGAAGAAGAAGGATGACTCTAAAACACAAGCTACTCATCAATATGGAAGGTACAGACTTCAATCTGCATAATAAAACTTACCTTTGTTTACTGTACTATTTCTGGTTACTTTCCCATAACTTGCCTCTCCATAATTTTCTTTCTTTGTTTTAGATGAAGATGGTATTTAAGCTCAAGTTCTACCCATCTTTTTGAGTTTACTCATCCCTCAGTTTCTCCCTGTGTATATGAGATGTATATTTTTATGAACTTTTGTTTATTTAATCTATTTGTTGTAACAAGTTCCCCAGCTAAGAACCTAAAAGAGTAAAAGGATAATATATTTTTCCCCCTCTACATTATTATTGTAAATAGTTTCACTAATATTTATTGAGCTTCCACTATGTGAAAAGTGATTATAATAAAAAGCAACTTATGTATCTTCTGAGTGACAATCAATTTTAAAAGTGCAGGTCAAAATTTTATCACTTACTTCTTCCCCCTCCACCATCTTCACAACTCCAGTCTAACCACCTGAATACAAAATTATACTCCTCAGCAATTTAAATTATGTCATTATTCCTTTGCTCATTTTTTATCACAGATTTAAGCTCTATGGTGCTATGAAACCTGCAGACACAGAAGTTCATGATTTATGTATATATTTGATAGCCTCACCCCTGACATCCTTACCTCAAATCTACACTCTCTCTCGAACTGCCCACTTAGCTTTGTTAACTGATCTTAATCTTGCATATTAAAGGAGCCATTCTAATGTTCGTAGGCATTATCATTTTGGCACTTAAACTGAAATATATCTTTACATTTTAAAAAAATGGAACATAATAGTGAATAAAAGCAGCCCTTTATTCACACAATGTATGCTAATGTTGACCCAACTGCTCTTAGCTTTTCAAAAGACTCTTGTGATTTCCTGGAATTTCCTGAACTCAGCACTTTTATGACCATGGCTATTTTAACTTCAGTGCTCTCCCAATTGCAAAGGAGCTTTTGACATTTGGATTTTGTGTTCATCTAATGGTAACTGCAATTAAAGCTTTCCCACATCAATGAGCTAACTTTCTAAGGCCATTTCAAAGGGTGAATTCAATATTCAAATTGCATGATGCTTATTGATCTGTGTGCTACTATTTGTGTGACTGGAAAAGCACTCATTAGAAATTTTCCTGACAATATTGATAAAACAAAAAGTGAACAAAACTAATTTTACTCAAGGATTCTGAACTCATATAATGAGAACACGGCTGAAGCCCAAATAATTAATTGGTTAGCATTAGGCATAGGTGGAAAAAGAAGCCAAACTCTTAGGCCTGACCAAACAGTGCTTATTTTGAGAATACGAGTATCCAAACTGCACTTCTAGATTCTTGAAAGTGCAATTTAATCACCTCAGAATCACTTTTAAAATGTCTCCCAAGAAACTGCAGGTTCAGACAACTTAGAAATAAAAGGTTCCACTTTAGCCTTATGACCTCTAGTTGATTTAGGAATATCTGATGCTTACTGAGGGTTCATAGGATATGTGATTGCTTCCTTCCTAAGTTCTATGGACATTTAACAAGGGATTTTTATGTTGCTGCTCTAAATGTTTTAAATTTCAATGTTATTTTTATTAGATAAAAAAATAGGGAAAAAATAAAGTAAAACAAAGCACCCCTGATAAACTTTGGAATATTTGTTTCATGAACATTTACCCAAGACTCTATCTACCCATAAAAAGTAGATTGGAGAATTATTATAATTATCTGGATAAGTGTGCCATTAAACATTTTATCTTTGCCAAAACACCTATTCACATAATTTCCAATCCTTTTTTCTAATGTACTCACTATATATAAAAAAATAAAAAACAAAAGTCATATTGAATTCATCTAGTAATCAGATGAAGAATGAATTGGAAGCTTTAACTTAGCTAACATTCTTTCCTAGTTTGGTACTTTTAATTGGCCAAAGTAAAAAACTGATTTAATTAATTTTTATATTTGTATCTATGTGAGAAAAAATAATAGAGGATATAGAATAATCATAATCATTTGGGAAATAAATCCTGCTGGCTTTTCAGGTATTTGTTTCTTGACCACTTTTATTACAAATGAAAAAAGCAAAGCAGGTAGATATCCTCAGAACCCATGTTTTAAACTGGATACAGATGTTCTGGGAAAAATCAATAAAATTTTCCCTATATTTAAGAGAAATAGGAAGAAAGCAAATATAAAAAAGGTGAGAAGGACTCAGAATATATTCTTGCCATCTCATTTTTGCCCCAAACTAGCCAGTAGCAAGAAAGATGCTGATTCTTTATGACACTCTCTTTTAGCTAATAAATCACACAGTTGTTGAAGACACAACAATGAGCAGTGATCAATACTGTTTTAATGTTGTTAAAAATTCACCTTTATGTAACAAAACAATAGCGTAATTTATATAATTAGGTATCTTACAACAGACATTGGATTTATTATTATCCCAGTTTTATAGAGAGAAATATTATTCAGACAGTTCAATGACAAACCCTAAGATAACCTCACTAGTTTGTAACAAATAAGGTACTAGCAACAGATATTTTTACACCTAGTATAAGACAACTATATTATATACATGTGGCAAATAGGCTAGGTGTGCATATGAAGAGAAGAATGTAGAGAGAAGGAGGCAAACAAGTGTAAACAGAATATACAATTTTTACTGAAATTCTTGGTGTGTGTGTATATATATGTGTGTATAGAAGAGAGAGTGGCGGGGAGCCTGGGTGGCTCAGTGGGATAAAGCCTCTGCCTTACGCTCAGGCCATGATCTCAAGGTCTTGGGATCGAGTCCTGCACTGGGCTCTCTGCTCAGCAGGGAGCCTGTTTCCTCCCCTCTCTCTGCCTGCCTCTCTGCCTACTTGTGATCTCTGTCTGTCAAATAAATAAATAATATCTTAAAAAAAAAGAAGAAGAAGAAGAAGAGAGAGTGGCAATTAGAGTAATAATTATGGATCTAGTTCTGAAAGCCAGGAGAGGATAAACAAACCATCAGGATAATAAAATCAATAGCAAAAGGAGTTGCTTCATAAGTTGAATGATAATTGGCATAAAATAATGAATACAATTCTGTTTGATAATTGCATCTGTTCTATGAAAAGACTATTTTATCTAGGTGATAACAGTGACCATTTTTCAATACATATTTTGATTTTTCTTGATATGATTAAAAATATGAATAATATGAAGGGAAAGTCATATCCAAGTAAACAATAAAGTAATAAGTTTGTATACTCACCATCTGTCTAAATGGTATCAAAATATAAGCATTTCTATAAATATCTGAAATCACATATCTGAAATTTACATATATTTTATTATATTGAATATAGATATTATGTCTTAAGTCTTCATTCTAATTCCTTTTATTACAACCAAATATCGTATATCATCTTTCTATGTGGAATGGGTTGGAAAGAGATAATTTTTAAGATAATTGTATAAAAACAACATGGTTTGTTTATGCATTCATTCATGTCTACCATGTGACCAACACTGTGTCAGTTTCCAAGAATATCAGAATCTAGAAAAAAATGGTCTCTACCCAAAGCAGATGAGTAAAAAAACAGATATGCAAATTCAAGGTAGCTCTATCATGTGATGATTAGGATAACTCAAGGAAAAGCAGTGTACACAAACATATACTGAAGAGCTCTTAACCCAGACTGGATTGATCAAGAGAGATGGAATCTCAGCTTCATGAAATAAGATGGAGGCAAATAAAATGAAATGTGTAAGTGGTGAGGGGGACAAGGATGGTATCTTAAACCTTTACTTGGTATTCTTATGAGACATTTAAAAATACTGTAAACAATATTTTTTATTGTATACAATAAATAAAATTTATTTTATTTATTGGAAGGTCTCTGTATATATACTTTGGAACACAAGGTATTTAAGGAAAAGTGAATTGAGACCAAAATCTAACAGGCAGATCATAAAGAGACACATACATTTTATTAAGAAAATTGTTCATATGAGGATGTTTGTGTTATGTAAGACTCTGTTCAATACCTAATTTTTGCCCTGAAAAGATTTATGTCAGTTGATCTGCACTTTATATTTTATTTTGGAGCATTTTTTAAGATTCTCAAAAATGAGAATCACCAATGTCACTGGTCAGAAAAATATTTCCTATTGCTCACATTTTCGCCCTCCTTCCCAATCCCAAACAAATGTTCTATAGAATTATCTTTATCACTTTTATTGTGCAGGGTAGTTTTATCTTCATAAAAGATAATAACAAACATACATCATAAAGAATAGGGATTGATAATCCTTATAATTTCATCTATGCTAATGAACTTCAAATACTATTCATTTTTCTTATATATTGAGGATTTGTCACAACAAAAATACAAAATACAGGTAGACATTAAAAGCATAGTTACAAGTCGTCCTTCTCAACAAAACAGTTTATATCCCATTGTCCATGGAATATTTGTAAGCTGTTTGCTTGAATAATGTGTGAGGTAAAGCATTTGACAAGTTAATTACACATTGCTTTAAAATGTGTTTCCTAGCATTTTATTTGGAATTGGTTGTGTTTTAATTCCTTTCAGTTTCTCCTCTTTTATTATGGAACCAGAAAAACACCTTTTTAAAAGATTCTTCCTGAAAGAGAAGGGGTCTCATGAGGCTCATTTCTTCTCCTTTCCAAACCTCTCCTCATACCTTTTACTGGTTGTTCCCCAAGGCAGCAGTCATTGCTGACTTGAGTGGCCAATGCCTGAAATATTCTTTGGAGGCATGGTTTACTACTAAAGCCTTAGAAGTCATTAGCCACAGTTTTCAGATTACAGTTCTCAGATTCTATCCAGGCAGAATTTTTACCCAGACAACTGTTCTATTTCAACTGTTTTCCTACCTGCATCTTTCTTATGAATAACTGTAGGACATCTGGACACAATTCCACCCATATCATACTCAAGAAAAGAAGACTAAAACAAGTTTTGCTTAGTTCTCATGGCTTAAGTGGTGTTCTGTAATTAGCTTTTATCACAGCTCTAACTCAGAAGTTGTTAAGGATTTGCCCACCTCTTGATATAGAAGCACTTCATTTCCCATTTGACCCTGGCTTCTAGTAAGTATAATTCTCAGAATCTTAAGAGTAGAGGAGTCAGTATAATTCTCAGAATCTTAAGAGTAGAGGAGTCTTGAATGTCAAAATCTTTGAAAGACCAGTTACCATATAACAGATCAAGTAACAACAATGTACTTCCAGTTGTTTTTCTAGTAGTTATATTTTCCCTGATCTGTGATCATCTTAAAGAAAGGTATCCACAAATCCATTCATTCATCAACATGCATTAAATATCTACTGTGAGTTTATATATTTCTAATCCATAATTCTCTACTATAATCCAGACTCATATTTTCAAAATCTACCTGACATATCAACTTCTCTGCTAGGTATCATAAACATCAAAAACAAAAGGGACTGTCCTTCCAAAAACCTTCCCCAACTCAGTCTTACCTGATTTCTCCTTCCCGACTTCTTACCTCTCATCTAATACATCAGCAATTACACTTGGCTCTATCTCTGAAATGTATCTTGAGTCTATCTCTTTCTATTCTTCTTTTTATTTATTTATTTTTAGAGAGAGAGCAGTGAGAGGGGCAGTGGGAGAGAGAATCTCAAGCAGACTCCAGGTTGAGCCTGATGCAGAGCTCAATCTCATGACCCTGATATCATGACCTGAGCTGAAATCAAGAGTCAGCCCCGTAACCAACTGAGCCACCCAGGCACCCAAACCCCTTCTTTTCTCTTCTGTGGGCTCATTTCTCCAAACTCACGGTAGTCCTCTTAACTACTGCAATTGCCTCCTAAATGTTTTACTTGCCTCAAATTATCTAATCATCATACAAAAGTAAATTAAATTACAGTATTTTACTACTTAAAACCCAGTAGGTTTCCAATGGCTGAAAATAAGTCCAAACTTGAGATCTTAGCCTACAACATCCTATATGACTGGTCTTCAACCTCATGTTCTAGCACTTTGTTTCCTCCTTGATTTCTGTGCCACACACATGCTGTTTGTTTGTTTGTTTCTACCTTTAGAACATAACAAGCACATTTTTAAACACCAGCCTTCAGCATCTGCAAAAGCTATTTCCTCTGCCAGGAAACTTTTTACTATCAAGTTGTTGAGGTTTTTTTGTTTGTTTGTTTGTTTTTTGTTTTTTACTTGCCAGCATATTTTTATCTTCACCAACTTGAAACATTTATTTGCATTTTTTCTATTATCTAATAAATACACATAATATATTTTGCTCTAAATGTCTCCCATAGATTTTGAAATTTTTACACTATAATTCATTTTAAACAATCCCTAATGTCTGCTTTGATTTTCTGTTTCACTTAATTATTTCTTAGAAGGGCATTATTTAAACTCCCATGTGCATGTTGGTGGGAATGCAAGCTGGTGCAGTCACTCTGGAAAACAGTATGGAGGTTCCTCAAAAATTGAAAATAGAGCTGCCTTATGACCCAGCATTTACACTATTAGGTACTTACCCCAAAGATACAGATGTAGTGAAAAGAAGGGGCACATACACCAATGTTCATAGAAGCAATGTCCATAATAGCCAAACTGTGGAAAGAGCCAGATGTCCATCAATAGATGAATCGATAAAAATGTGGTATATATAGATACAATGTAATACTACTTAGCCATCAAAAAAAAAAAAAAAAGAAAGAGAAGAAAACTTGCCATTTGCAGGAACGTGGATGGGACTAGAGGGTATTATGCTAAGTGACATAAGTCAATCAGAGAAAGACAGTGATCTCACTTATATGTGGAATTTAAGAAACAAAACAGAAGAGCATAGGGGAAGGAATGGAAAAATAAACAAGACAAAACCAGAGAGGGAGACAAACCATAAGAGACTCTTAATCATAGGAAACTGAGGGTTGCTGGAGGGGAAGAGGGTGGGGGAATAAGGTAACTGGGTAATGGACGTTAAAGAGTGCACATGATGTAATGAGCACTGGTTGTTATATAAGACTGATGAATCATTGAACTCTACCTCTGAAACTGATAATACATTAGATGTTAATTAATTGAATTTAAATAAATAAATAAATAAACATGAATAAACTCCCATGTGCATGCTTTTGGAGGTCAAGGTTGTATTTCCCTTTTATTAAATTATTTTATTTTATTATTTATTATTTATTAAAAATTTTATAAAATTATTAATCAATTTGATATTTCTCTATTTGCATCATGATCAGAAAGTACAGCTAAAGTGATTTATGGTATCAGCAGTTAGCCAGTTTTCCTTTGAAACCATTATTTTTTCATGATCAATCAGTGTTTGTTTTTGTTTTTAATATTGTAGGGTACTGGAGAAGAAAGTGTGTTCTATTGTGGACTCAGGAGTCCACATAAACACATATAGTAATAAGATATCTTTTTTTTTAGATTATTTATTTATTTATTTATTTGACAGACAGAGATCACAAGTAGGCAAGAGAGGCAGGCAGGGAGAGAGAGGAGGAAGCAGGCTCTCCGCGGAGCAGAGAGCCCGATGTGGGGCTCGATCCCAGGACCCTGGGACCATGACCTGAGCTGAAAGCAGAGGCTTTAACCCAATGAGCCACCCAGGTGCCCCAGTAATAAGATATCTTATACAGGGTTTAGAACCTGTAGTCAGTATGTAACAGGAAAGCTAGCATGAGTCAGTATTGTCTGAAAATCCTTTAAGAATGTTCCAGTCTAATAACATTCTAAATGATGTTGGAATAGATCAATGCATCTGATCAGCACAGAATGAAGTCATTCATTTGCATTTAGAGGCTACCTTCTATTTTATATTTTTAAAAGTGTATATTTAAATAATAGAAAATATCTACTGTGATCACATACATATGAGAAGCAATGGAGAACTGAAACTAAGTAATTCTTCCATTTGGGGCTCATTTTAAAAATATGTTCATTGATGAAAAATTGGGCAGAATCACCTATGCTATTAAATCTGTTATTTTTGATCTCTCTGTCTCTCTCTCAGCTTCTGTCTCTGACTGTATGTGTGTGCTGTGTGTGTCTGTTCACCCATTATATAATTGTTTCCATGTAAGACTTTTT